>OOFG01044386.1:1133-17620 GCA_900323295.1 Molva molva
GTTTGCAAGTTAAAGTTGCAGTAATAATAATAGTACATAATTACAGAACAAATCTTATCTTAGAGAAAACCTCAGGATTTAGTAGTAATAAAAAAAAAAGGTATATATATAAAAAAAGTTATATATTGCTTTATTCTGACCCATGACCCTTTTAAGAACCTTTGAGAAAACACAAGCAATCAAGAAAAGGGCCTGGATCAAATCCCAACACACAGAGGCATCTGGAAAGTGAAAGATGTCCACGTCTCAGACTGCTACACTTCCCTTACGCAGCAGCTCAGGGATCAATGACTAAGGACTATGGGTGTATTAAAAGGCTCTTGTGTGTCTTTTCCTAAATGTCTAACAAAAGCAAGGCAGACTAAAAGTGTAAAAACAGCCATATAACAGGATCCGCTTAAGAAAAAACAAGCTTTTCTTTATAAACTTTGTATATTTGTTCATTTCCTGTGTCATGCTGATTTGTAATTAATTGGTCAGTACTCTTTTTAAGGAGAGGATTATGAGTCATACTTTCCAGTGTCAAACAAGGATAATAGGAGGCTTCTGCTGAAATTGCTCATTCGTGAAACCTCGTCCACACGGTATTTCCTTTTGGAGTTCCTCCATTACCTGGTATTACTCTGTCTACCAACTTTTGAAAAAGAAAAAAAATTGAAAGAAAGTTGTGGTGGTGGGCACGGTGCCTTTGCAGCTTCGGGACAGTACTACCTTTCCACAGCATTAATTACACATCTTGGGCAGTAATACAAGTTAGCTACTTGCTACCTCATACATCATGTCGGCTTGAGGTGGTTAGATGGGCTGCGACGGATGGTAGGGACAGAACTCAATATAAGCTATGACTATGCATATTGCAACAGTTGAACCAACCATACCACCACTGAAACTACTTACAGAAGTGAGCTACAGAAGTGCTTTGACATTTAGTCAACGGAGTCAACAGATAGTGTGTATTGACTAATAAATGAAAGTTATAAAAGAAACAATGCATGCATTCCTTCAACATTTATCAAACTTGTACAGCCCTAAATAAATTCCAAACCTTTACACAACTAGTTTAGGTGTTAGATTTATTTTTTTAAAGAGAAAAAAACAACATAATACCAGCTCTGTTACGTTAATAATTTCAGGTAGGTGAAACCATCTGTGATGCAGGGTATAATGACAACTCTGTTGAAGTATTAATTTTCCCACATCATGGGTTTCGGCATAAAACAATTCCACATAACCAATGTTGTGTGATTGTTATCGTGTCCCTTCCCAAATATGCCATTTCAGTGGTTCTAGAAATAACTCTGCATCTTCACATGCCGTGGGGAAGAGATAGTGAGTTTGAGTGAGGGTCTCTCTTCGGTTCCTCAAACTCAATACCAGTAGGACGTCCGGGGCCGTCGCTGCTCCTGGATACCCAGCTTCTCCATCACCTCCTCCTCCAGGGTTTTCAACGACGGCACGTAGGTCTTCTCTAGAGTGTCGTCCGGACTGGTGTCTTTAGGCCCGTCTGCAAAGCCATACAAAAACTGGTTTAGAATAATGTCAACATGGAAATTATGCAATGTCTCGGTAAGCACAAAATGCAAAATGGCGATCCGCATTTTGTGCAACTCTAGGCAAAGGCTATAAACACCTAGAGCGGTCAACAGGACGGAAAAAAATTTTATTGGCCGTAATAATAAGAAGTGAAACTTGAAGGTGTTATGTCATGTCTACTAGTAGTGGGGCCCCATGAGGATTAAGAAGTCATAATTGAAAACTGTGAATGAAAATAAATAAATCATCACCACAAAATCAATTTCAATCAAGCCAAAGCCGTAAAGGCCACTGCTCCACACCTTTCCACTGCTGCGTCACGATGCCATCACAGCGCTCAGCGATCGGCTTGGGGATGATTCGACCCGTTCTAGAGGAAACCCGCACCTTTTCTCCTTCCTCTGTGAACTTCCATTCTATCGGCGTGGGCTTCCTAAAAAGAGCGATTAGGTCATCAAAACGACTCCCACATACACACACATTGGCTATGGCAAAGATTTCTAGTGGTATCGATGTCACTAGAATCTGTCACTATATCTCTCTGTTACTGTAAGGCTTACCTGTCTGTGGGGTCGATCAGGGTTACGTTTTCAACCAACAGCGGAGCCTCACTGGCTATGTACGTGCCACGGTAGTCCCATGATTTTCCAATGTACCTAAAATGCTGAGACAAGAAATGGCAGAGGTACAGAAGTCAAGACAGTCTGGGCAAACAGCTGAGTTTATGCAGCTCAGCCCATGCTTGGAGAACGCCATCTGGCTCCATCTAATGGATTTAAATAGTACATGTGGGACTATGGTGAAAAGCTATGTTATTACAAAGAATATTAATGATGCACAACTATTTCTGTTGGTCTTCCCAAATCAATGATAGCTCACAATAAGCTGTATTATACTGTAAGCATCACAATATTAAACAAACTGTCTCGTATCGGTAACTGCATTGTTCTTACCGTGTTAAGCCCCTCCAGAACAACCCAGTTTCTTTTTCGGATGACTTGGACCACCTTTCCTTGCTTCCCTTTGTCCTTACCAGCTAGAATCTCAACCTGAAATAGGGTAGCACAGTAACAGACAGTAAAGGATATGTATGCATTAATCTTAATAGACTTATGAAGTGCAATACAAGTAGTTCAATTGCTTCACTCACAGTGTCGCCTTTGAAAACACACCAGTCTTGAGAGGCTAGTGGTTCAAGGAACACCTTTCTCCTCCTCTTGCCCGGTGGATTACGCTTTTTTGCTGATTCTGTCCAAGGCCTGCTCATTCCATAGCGATAGTCCTTGGGCAAAACAACCCTGGCTGCCATTGACAGAAAAGCTGTAAGACGCATTCTGCTTGAAACTGATTGGCGAACAAGTTGTCCTGGTGCGTGTCCAGATTCTCTACTACTCCTCTTGTAAAGGAACACTGCTAGGCAATGCTAATGTTATCCCATTTGGCTGGGTGATACATATCAATGTGTGTAAAGATCAGAGCGGTCCCAAATAAATAAGAACGCTTTAACAGTTAATTGTAATTAATACATACTAGCTAAATGGATATATGCAGCAGTGCATGGGTCCGGGATGCTCTTGGTTCAATGTCACATGCACACAGGTCAAGGAACGAGTTCGATTATTGCACCGCCCCCTAGTGGAATGGAGGACACGGTATATAATACAAACCGGATACAAACTATTTATATTATCTCCTTATACACACCTTGTTGTGTTCACCTATCCGGATTTGCATGTTCTGGTGGATGGCATTATTTAACTCATCGGCTGCCTGCAGACGACTATAAAGGTAGTAGGCTAACTGTCTGTCATCTTTATATTATTATCTGGTTTAGCTGGTAAAATTCAACTAATAGGAGGAAATACATCACATTTTATGTTATTTTTTGTTCTTTTGGTTCCTCAGTCAGTCTCAATCCAAGCTCTACATGTACCTTATTAATAAAAACGATAGCATGCATGTGCAGGTGGGTGTTCCTTCAATATTAATACACAATGTTACAATGACTGAGCCCAAGATATCAAAATGTAAGTTGTTGTTAAAAGTAACAAATCCTGCATGAGATCCTTGTTAATAGTTTAGTTGTTCTTTAAGAGGTAGACCTATAGACTTGAAGCTCAATGCTTCTATAATCTGCCATCCCACAAAACATTGTCATGCAACTCTTTCATACCCAGAGCAGAATCAAATAATAAATAGCCTGCATCCAAAAGGACCAAACCAAAATAGCAGAGGAAGTTGAGTTGCTTTTTAAATCAGCCCATGCATTTTCTAGACAGGAATCTGTTTCTAGAGGCTGAATAATAATGCTTTTGTATTGTATTTATAAGACAGTTAAATTCTTCCCAAAAGCTATTGTGTCGACTGGCTAAGGAAACTTATTACAAGATTGATAAAAAAAAGACATAACACAGGTATTTTTTCTAATCAACATATTTATTAAATTTACTGTCTACAACTGCTTATACACAGTATACTAAACTTGAATGGTAGTCAGCAAAGATGAGAGAAATGAACGCAGAATTCAAACACTACCACTCTAAGCTGTTTCTTCGGAAAGACCTCAGCCGTGAAGTCAGGGGCTATGACCCTTCTATGGTATATAAATCAGTGGCAACAGTAGTGGTAGGGGACATGATGAATAGAGGATGTCTGCTTGGGAGAATTGCAGTTTGACTGAACTATTCCAGGTTACCTTTACTTCCATGGATTTGTTTTGTTTTTTAAAGGATTTATATCATCATTGATTCAACATTGGATCTATAATAATAAAAACATGTATGAAAGGAACATAAGTAACTTTGAAACAGACTATTGGCGATGAAGAATGAAAACATAACTGCATTTAATTTTAAAACAGGTCAAATGCCAACATATGCAGAATTAAATGAGATGTCTTTGGGAATGATACAATCAATTTACTTGCGGGCAATAGGGCTTAATTACAGGTTTATATGTCATGTCCGGATTCAATTGTATGCATTATCACTGTACTACAGCATTCTTAGCAACTTAGAAACACAAGATACTTTATACCACCATTGTAAAATGCCCCCCAAAATGTACATTTAACAATAACCCCTAAAACATGATTCAGAAGTATGGGAAAAACAAAACAAAGAGCTACATTAAACATCAAAATGCATTTCCAAATGCAATTTTTCAACTTTCTAACACCCAAAATGTACACAATTATATTTGGGAATGTCTGTCTGCTTTCATTAATGCATGTCATAGACAAGGCAATGGGCACAGAGGAAAATCATCAACACCATCAAAATGTTCACTTTATTTTTTTTCCTTTTTTAAAAGATTCTTTCCAAAAACAATACCCTTGTGAAATTGTAGGTGGGATTCAGTGACATTAACAGCACAACATGGTTACCATAAAGCATGCAAAAGCAATCAAAAGAAATAAAGGCTTTATAAGCAAGTACGTTTCCTACATTGAACAAGACGACATTGCACAAGCGACGGCTTTTGTGAAAGATAAATCACTGAAAAAACTGAAATATGTGGAGAGGCTAGGTGAGACAAATGAAAGAGAAATTAAACCTTGACTGCATAAACGCTGTATTGAAGCTAAAATCGAAAGGTAAGAGATGTACTTTATGAAGCACCGATGTCAAACCAAATGGTCCGACGGGAGATTTAGTAATACATAATTATGGATGAAAGCATTCTTTCTTTATCCACAAAAACACATATGACCATTATTGGAATTTAAGTATTACTAGTAATTTGTATGTCCATGTAAGCTCACAGAAATAAACTATGTTTGACACCTAGCGTTTGTGATTATGTAATTGCACTTGGAAATAAAAAATATATATACACACCACCAAATCCCATGTATAAATGAGCATTAAATTGCTCCATTCAAATTGTTTGAAATCAGATTAGGAAACTTTAAACTCTGGGATATATAATACCCCAAAATGACAAATAAATGTTTTGGTTATTTTTTTTTTCTATACAAACACTTTAGCTTTTAAAACTCTCCTATTGGATAACAGCCGAAATCTAGCATCCTGCAGTGCAATCAATTTGGCGCCTCGGATTCCATTCAATTCCAGACCAGGTTCTCGATTTCCATTGGCTGTTAAGCACTGTCCGTCACAGGCTACAAGGAGAATGGGGGATAGCACCACAAAATGATTAGTCCACACAATTTCTAAACGATATTGTTTTGCTATGAAGTTCTGCCTGTTGACAGGTGACGCACCTTATCTGCGGTTAGCTTCTCCTCCACGGGCGCATCACTCTTAGACTCTGCTTTCGACTCACTCTGTGAGGACAGAGCGGCAGCTGGGGGCCCTGCCACGTTATTGGCTTTGGCCTCTGCGTTGGACTTCTTGTCGTCTACCTTCGAGTCGCCTTCCCCTCCTGTGTCCTTCAGACGCTTGGGAGACGCCTAGCAGAAGGAAAAGAGGATGAGCCAGAGGATGCATGAGTAGAAGATCATGTTATGTTTTTAACTATTTAGTAGTGGTTTAGTTATTTGTCTTTAGTCATTACCATGTCTTTCTGATTCCTATAGCTACTCTGCACCCTGTACAGTTTTTATTTAATTTTCATGCAGCACTTGGAATTGTTTGTAGTAACCCAACTTGATTGTATGCTTTGATTGTCCTCTGCCTCACTTGTTAAGACGCTAGACCAAAAAGTTCTCCCCCCTCTTCCAATGGACCCGTGCAAGCTTACCTCTGTGGACTCCCCTGCCTTCCGCTTGGCCCCGCCTCGTTCGTTCTTCTCGTCAATGACCAGGGCGCCCTCGTCTTCATCGCTGCTGCCCTCTGCCTCAGCCTTCTCCACAGCAACAGCCTCCTGTTTCCCATCGGACAAGCTTTCCTTCTCTTCTGCCTAAGTGGAGAAAGATGGTCATGTAAACACACTACATAATGCCACATATAGACCACGATTACTTTTATTTTGCTATACAGTTAACACATCATCTAATCTTAAAACAGGGCCATACCTAGAATGCAGCTGGTCATGTAAACAAAGTGTTGTTGGCGGAATATTACAGGAGTGTATTGTATTGTGCAAGTGTAACATTATTTTCTTTGTGTAGCCTTGGATATTAAATGTAGCGCAATGGTTTAAATTTACCCAAGATCGTGAACCCATATTAGCAAACACATCACAGAATAGTACTGTTTGACTGAACCCTTGATTCTGATCAAAACCCCACAAGTTATCATGAATCAGATTTTTTCCCACATGAAAGTGATGCCAGTCTCTATTTGATTTGTGGTTTTATTTAGTTTTAAGAGAGATTGGCAAGTTGTTTTTTTTTAAGAGAGATTGAATTTCTACACTGTTGCCAAAACTCTGGGCTGAGTTGAATTGGCAGCCCAGGCCAAGCTCAATGAATGCTATTAAGGAGCTTGTGTTGAGTGTCCAACTGGGTAGGCTCTCCTCAAATTTGAGATCTTCAATAAATTAATTTTATTTTAGTTAATTTCTAGGGTACAATTGATTGTATCCTAGAAATGAACTCTTTATGCATTTCTCCAACTTCAGGGCCATCTTACAAAAGTGTTTCCTATATATAGCCTATAAAATTTGCTGTATAACAAGCATACATAGACAAATCATTGATAGCATCCTGTGTGCAGCCAGAAAGAATTGTCTATGTGCGAAGCCTTTGACACACACCTCGTAGGCCTCATGCGTGACTGTGGGGTTGTTCTCAATTTCCCAGAGTCCCTCACTGAAGCCTTTCCTTTTGGTGGGTTTTCCAAACTTCTCCTTGGATTCATCGTAGGGAAACAAATCTTTGGCCCCCAGGAATGCCCTGGTGTAGGCAAACATGACACTGATAATCCTGACCCGACGAGGTTAACCCAGCCTGGGTATTTACACTTCAAAAGCCAGTGCACCATCTTCCTTCCTCCGTTAAATGGTTTCACAAAAACACAACTACATACATACATCCTTACATACATACATCCTTTTTGCATACAAATATCCCCAAAAATATATACATTGACCTTTTTATGTACATGTATTTAACAATATAAGAATGGTGCAGCCATCAGCACCAGATCAATAGTGTTCAGTTGGTTTGATCTGCCGAAAACACGCTTAACTCACGTTTCATGTGTGCCAAAGAAGAACACCTGATACTTGTTGGAGGGTGACTTCACTGCTCCTTCAGGCAACTCGTCAATCTGTGATCCAACAGATAAAGGTACCGATCCCCGATAAAGGTAAATATGACAGTGAAGATGTGAACAAACACTCAATAGTCAATCAGATACAGGCACACAACAAAGTGCCATACAGAGTGGGCACTTTGTTGTGTGCCAAATGGGCATTCAAAGATGAGGCCAGTTTGTCAAGTTACACAAGGCAGGGCATGCAGTTGGACAACAAAATACGGTAAAGGAGGGAAATGCTACATGGACACAATAATCATGGAACAATATTAGGTGTTATGCATGTTTTGCCAACGTTTTACTATAACATAAACACTATAATGTGGAACATTGTATTTCGTAGACTGGTCCAATTATTTGAATAGCCTTCCCCAGTAATCTAAGCTAAGGGAATGAATGGAGACGGGGATACACTGTCACCTACTTTCACTTTAGGAGTGCAGTTTACTCAGAATGACTGTAAACAAATGTGAAAGTGGCTAGACAAGGAGTGCCCACGCTGAGTCGGTGGTATTATAGTTTTAGGAACGAGTGGACAAAAATCCTACAGGTAGACGCTTCCACCCAGTGAGAAATGTGCAGTTTCTGATAAGAATCGCGGACAGAAGGGCGATTACAAACTTCCAATGCTAAACCGAACATAAACTAAACATGTTTCTAACAGCTGGTGAGCGACGTGGCTCCTTTTCAAAAGCACCACATGACCGTTGACTCTACCCCAGCAAATGAACATACATATTTACGTTAGCGCACACAATGTGAATAACACCATGTGCATCACGAATTGAAACCTATTATAACAGCGAGAGAGCCCGTGCCAGTACACCAGACTACACGCACAACCATTGGTTGTAGGCGAGCTCGTGCAGTCTTCTACAAAGGATCCTGACTGACACTAACCGAAATGGACTGGCGTCTGGACGGCCGTAACGTCTACGGCCGCTGGAGACGGTTACATGTTTAATAGTTAGCTAACACAACTGAGCTATGCTAATGTTAGCTAACCCACATGAGGCCTTACATGCATGGGCTATGAAAACTAAAGCAGGCACCCGTATTACCCATCAAAATAAAAAAAATGAGGAAAACAAAACAATCCTGAATGGTTGGTTGCTTACCCTCGCAGGCCAATGTGGATATCCCTTCATTTTGGCGAACACCAGATCACCAGGTTTGTATTCCCTTTGCCTATTCGACCTCGGCATGTTGGAGGGAATATGTGGAGATGTATGAGAGTGGATAGTAATAACGCTTGGTATGGTATCCCAACAAAACACCTGCAAATAAACAAACAACGCCGTGGTTTGAAGCAATAATATCAAATGCAAGGAGGGAACAACAAATGTGAAGAAATTATATTTTCGCAGTTTTTGTCCCTTCTAATCGATGTAAACGCTACGAATAATGTTCTATAACCTTTAGGTCGCTTTAAAATGGATTTTGGATGATATTTGCCCGGTCTCGATCTTCGCTCTCTTGACTGTTTAGGTTTGAAATTGTAACCCGCTTCCCAATTCGTAGACGCACCCACTGGTTTCAGTTGCAATTAATTCCAGCGCCCCTGTTGGTTGCGTACAGTATGCAACTAATTGACCTCCATTGACAAAATGCATTATTCTAGTTTTGGCTAAGCTTGGTAAATTGTTCAGGTATAACCAGCAACGTGGTTATTAGAACGACTTATATGTACTCCACACACAATCAGTGTGATGTGACATGATGTATATAAGTGTTGTGAGCGAGTTTAACATTTAATACAAATGCATTTGGAGATGCAGATCCCACTGCACCACTGGGTGGCGATCGTGAGCTGTAGGGCCTAGAGACACATTTGGACAAGACTGAGGACAAAACGAAGAAGTAAATATGCGCAAGAACCTGCGCAACAGTGGAGAGTATTCGACTTGGAAAGAAGAGGTATGTTTTGATCAGAGGTTGCTATTTTTGGTTGCAGAAACCCAGATATCAATATATAAGTGAATAGATCCATGTCAGGGTATTCCTCATAAAGTAACCCGAAATCAACTTCCTCAAAACGCAGAAGATAAGTGGTATTATCAATCGCGGCCTAGATTTTAACGTTAATCCGACTTTAGATAGACCCCAAGCTCGCTGTGATGGCCTTGTCATAGCCACTACATATTCTGCAGGCTGGTAGTTCAATTACTTTTTTAGTTTCAAATAACATACGAAAGACTTTGGCATCCAAGCAAAAAACGCAAGTAAACGTAAGTAGGAGTTTTTGAAGCATAAACAAATTAAGTTATACATGTCCGCTAGGTGCCCCAGCATCACAAATAACATCAGCCAACATGTCTTTAGTTGCCTATGGAAGCAGTGACGATAGTGATTCCGAAGAAACTTCTACTAGTGTTGCACCGGAGAGCAAACCGAGTAGAGGGCTATTTTCAGTTTTACCAGCGCCTAAAAAGGCAACGTCAAGTGCAATTCGAAGTGAAGAACCAAGCAGACAGACCAAGTCAAGCATCTCATCCAGGGCCACTTCGCTCCACGATGGCCCCGATTCGCATTCTCAAAAGGGGGGCTTACTTTTCGACTTGCCCAAACCGAAGAAACGAACAGAGCCTGTCAAAATTACTATACCGAAGATCCAAAGAGAAAATGTGAGTTAACGACATCGAAGCTTCAATTTATATTTCATCAGTTGGTATCAACATAATAATATAACTATTCATATACTTCTAAATGTGTCTAGTCGGATTCCGATGACGACGAACCAGCAAAGAAAAGGTCACAACCACAGGTAATGAAACGACTCACACTTGGCATGGAAGTAATCTTGAAGATGCAGTGTATACATGTTTTGTTACCTAAAGATGTTAAAACCTAATGCTATATTTGGGGATTGAATTTAGAGACTAAGCTTTTGCCACAACATGCTCATCAAAATGATTGTCATTTGATTTATGAGTATCACTTAATAATCCAAGTTGAACCTAATCTATGAGCAAATGCTATCTGTTAGTATAATCTACATTGTAACTGGTGTATAAAGAAGATAAAGAAAACGTTTCTTTTCATTTGCACACATTTCCCTCCAACAGGGGTCTGGCACAGGCCTTTCCTCCCTCTTGCCCCAGCCCAGGAACATGAGCGTGAAGGAGACCAACAGACCGTTGATACCCTACACACTCACCAAGTCTGCGGAACCCAAAGCTCCCAAGCCTGCAGCACCTGCCAAGGGCCTCTTTAGCTCCAGCGCCTCTCCATCAGCCATCAAGGCTGCTGCTAAGTCCGCGGCCCTGCAGCTCGCTAGGCAAATAGCCGCCGAGGACCATGACAACGAGGAGGATGTGGCCCCAGAAAACTACTTCTCCCTCGGAGAGAGTACGGCGTCGATCCCCGTCGCGGCGGCCCCTAGCCCAGACCTCGAATCCCGGGCCCCTATGGTTGCCCTTCCCTTCGTGCCCAGGGTCGACGAAGATGGCCAATCGGACGCCCCGCTGGACTTTGGCTCCAGCCAAGAGGGGCCTGGGGCCTGGAGCGGCCACCCTCCAGAGTACCCGCAGCCATTAACAGATGCTGGAGCTCCGGTAGGAAGAACTGTTAAATGCCTGCTATACATTTCTGAGCTGATCTCTAATTTAAATGAAATGGGAACCTCTCACCTCCTTTCTAAATGTTTCCACATGGGACAGGGTTATTATAACCAGCCGTACTACCAGGACGCAAACCCAGAACAAGCGGATGAGGATGAGGATGATGATGAGCCGGGATCTTCTGAAATGTTTGATGAGGAGGCAGTAAGTGCAACTTTTCTCCATTGTTTTGGTTTTTGGTTCTCTTGCATTAATGCACTTATAGACACTTATTGAAAGGCTTTTCTGAGTTCGAATTGATTAAGTCTACCCTTTCAATTGCTACTATTCCAGAAGAATGACGACTGTAAAATGGACCTCCTCTGTGATGAAGCTAATGCTTATTTAAGACTCCTTTTGTTTTTTCCTTTTAATATCTTTTTCCCGCTACAGTTCATGAGGCTTCAGGGGAAACGCAACCGGGGCAAAGAGGAAGTAAAGTTTCTGGAGATCAAAGGCGATGACCAGTTGATTGGCAGCCAGCAGTGGATGACCAAGAGCGTGAGTGAGGAGAAACAAGAACGCAAGTCCTTCAGCAAGGTGAGCTATGACGCTAACACGTGCTAATCTTCCACCAACATCAGCCTACACTGGATGGTTTGACAGATGAATCAGAAATTAAATATATTTGATTTAATTAGGGATTTTTTTACATGGTAACTGGATGATTCGTAGAAGACTTTATGTCATCAAAAATGGGAAAATTAAGGCATCAATTTCGTTGGATTAGTGGTCGGGACATAAGGGCTAGGAAACTATTATTTAATAAAGGTCCTTCAACATATGCGAGTTCAGGCAATGTAATGGGGGGATCGGTATGAGGTCAGAGTAGATAATTCAGCGAGAAAGAAATTGTACAGTGTACATAGTCGATAAAAAGGAAAATGCTCAGCATGCAACGCAAAACATCGACCACACAAGTCATCCATACGCATCGCATCCACTGCTGCAGCAACATGTCAATCGAACTATGCCAATATCTACTGTAGAAATCACCATTGCATGTCAGTTAGCCCAGCTATAACAACATCTAATATCACGATCCTAAATTATGTTCATTCATTCATTCATTCATTCCAAATAGAAACAAATGATACAATCTATGCTTTTAAAAAGTAATGGGGACAAAATTGGCCACTTTAAAAAGTGGTGGGGACATGTCCCCAGTGTTAATGACACCTGAAAACGAGTCACCATCTTTGCAGGGTTTAACTGCTGTAAGGGTTTGTTTTGCTATCATTTGTGTCCATCATGATTATTGGTTGTTAATGTGTAATTGTCATCTTATTTGTTCATCTCATCTTATTGACTCTGTATTTAATTAATTCATTTGTTTTCAGAAAAAGGGAGACCAACCTACAGGACAGCAGAGACGAAAGCACCAGATCACATATCTTATTCACCAGGCGAGTCCTTCTGCATATATATATATATATCTATAACTATATCTATATCTATATCTATATATATATATAATATAGGGTGTGCTGCACAATAAACAAGTATTGTCAAGATGCTGTTTTCAAAATGATAAGAAAGCGGAAACACTGTGGTATACAGACAGACGTAAAATTAGGAATTTAAGTGTTTATGTAACAATTGCCAAAAGTCTGTTCTACAATCACATTTTTTTTATATTATAAAGAAATGTTTTTGAGATTGTTCCTTAGAATCAATTTTAAGGAACTAAACCTTTTGAGTTTGAATCTAAACCTTCTGTCTATTATCTCTAGGCAAAGGAACGTGAGCTGGAATTGAAGAACAACTGGGCCGAAAACAAGCTTACGCGCCGTCAGACCCAGGCTAAATATGGCTTCTAAGCAGCTATATTCTTGACAATCTGGCCTGCAGAAGCATTTTTGGCAGAAGCATAGACCGTAGATAAAAGCTTTCCAGTGTTTTTTCACCTGAGCAAAGGCGTGCTTCTACTGTTGCTTGGGTTGAAATATTTGACAGACTTCTCCATTTTTGTTCCCCCGGTTTTGTCCATCTTGTGTTTAACATTGTTCATATTGGTAATGTTTTGTTTGTTAACTGTATTCTAACATAATGTTTGGCTCCTGCATTTTAGCAAAAGCTGTCCTGTGTCTACCCCTCTACAGCTTCTGATAAGACTCAAAACACATTTCCTACGATTAAACTATTCATAACTTCATAACTATTCCTCTAGCCAGTAAATGTTAATCTGACACCCTCACTCCCATTCAATTTCCATGATGTAGTTTAGAATATATCTTAATTTTATTGGTTATCTACCATTGATCATGCTCTGATCTAGTTCACTTTAACTCATCCCAGATGTTGCATCTTCACCCTAAATTGGTATTAACGTAATAAAGATTATTTTTGCAGGGGATTTTCTTTCCTTTGACTCCCATTAACGTCTTAAGACACTGACCACTAAAGTCTGATATTGGAGCAAAGCAGTATGGGTTTTCAGTGCTGATGTAATCATCTCAATGACTTTGGGGCCAGCTTTTATAAACAAACTCAAGAAGTTTTGATGAAATTTATAATTTTATAATTGTCAAACCATAATGTACAAAAAAATAAATATATATATACATATATATATACATCAACATACATGCCACATACCAATGCTGGAACTGGGAGAATACTTTTTAATCCGTCTGAGCATGTGAAAGTTTATTCATTTTCGAACCGAATGCCAGTATTTCCCTGTTTTACATTAGTGATGCAGCCACCAAGTGGTAATAGTACTGCATGTCCATCTTTACGTTGACATAAAATTAGAGAATAAAGATAGCTAGGGGCCGAAGAGTCTTATTTTGTGGCATTCTTTGTTGAGGGGAGGATAAAAGACTTGCTATGAGTTCATAAAGGTAATACTGAAGGCCTTTGGTTTTGAATTAGAAGTATTTTTATTCGTGAAAATGATCAGCTAAGTGAAGAGATTGCTTGGGGATGGTTTGCAGACATGTTCGGTATAAAGTATAACACAAAACTGAATAAAAATTTTAAAAAGGACACTAAACTGATCTTGCATTCTTTATTCACATTGATGTCACCAGATCATGATCCATTACTTTTCTATTAACGTTATAATCTTCCTTTCTTTAAGTGGATTTTTAGTTCACAGTCCTTCATCTTTTGGGCGGTTTTCAGTTGGTGCTTCTGTTTGGTCTTCAGAAGGCAAGGGCTCTGGAGAAGCAGACTCCCCATCAGGAGAGGTCGAAACCTCAGAAGCTTCAAACACGGCCGTTTCAGAACTAGCCTCCGTTGTAATGGAAGCTGCATTTTCTTGCCTCAACTTTTTCTGCTCCATTGCAGATTGGTCTTCGTAGGGCAGAAGCAACACTGGGATACACACAGTGTCTATTCCATTCACCTGAGGAGGAAGAAAGAAAACTTTGTCTTTTGATCCCTGTTTATTTTTGACCCAACTATTGAAATATCCTCTAATGAACAAGAATTACAAGCACATTTAAGCATTCCAGATAATAAAAAAGCAAAGCCGACATGTATACAACATGTTGTCTACACACTATGAAGTAGTTTTGAGTAAGGTTATTAAAAGATCCCCCATATGTCTTACCGTAACCTCACACCAGTATTCTCCTACATCCTTGATTGGCTCGTCTGGAAGTCTCAACGCATGAAGTGGCACAATAACTCCCAACTGAATAAAAAGGTCACAATTTTGAATAATCTGGCAATTAAAAATATATATTTGCTCTAAAATTACCCTAAAAAGGAATCAGAAATACCTTCCGGGCAAATTGCCTGCAGGCAATCTCTTTGGTGAGTGTATACTCATCCGAGGGCCATTTGTTAATCTTCAACTGTGAGCGTTTCAGGAGGTCCACAGTCTGCAAATACATAAAGACAACTTTTTAGGAAGACAAATAGAGATGACTAGAGACCTTGAAAAAAAACAATGAAAGGATAAATGAAAAAGGAAGTTAAACATTTACAAGTTGTCCTGTGCGTGTTTGGATTCTATCCTCTGGCTTCCCCTCATGCAAAAGCTGTGGATAAAAGATGTTTGAATAAATTAGGGGCATATTCATAACATAAACAGGTTCAAATATAACAAGATTGAAATGTTACAAAAAGCAAGTGATTTACAGCAAGACGAAACGCATACCCGTATTTCCTCGGCGAACATCTGTTTGTTTTCTGGTGATGGATAAACCGCGAGACCTTGAGCCAGCAGTTTATTTCTGCCAACGGATTTTTTCACACACACCGTGTCTCCTCGTCCACCTAGCTCTGTTAAAAAGCACATCGATAAACGTCCTTATTGAACGTCCCTAATAGACTGAGTGACCACACACATGATCAGAAGCATTTGGGATACTGACTTTCAACCGTTTGTGTTAGAATCAGCTCCATGTTTTTCTCTTTCGGCACTAGTTTGGTGTCCTCCACTAATTTGTAAACTCTGTGTCTTCGTGGATTGAGTCTTGGGGCCCGACCTTCTTTGGCCAACGGAACTTGCCACCAACGTTCCACCACAACTGTATTCTATGGGAAAGTATACATGTTCATAAAATAGACTGTTTAGAGTGGTTAATACATACATATTATAAACGTGGCACAAGCAACCATTGGCACAAGCATTGAGCCCCAGTGAGCACTAGAACGCGTACAGATATTTGTGGGCCATTTAGCAGTGCATTAACTTATTCAACCATTTTGTTGCCTCAGCCATTTCTGTGCACCATATTTAAGGATCGCTTAGTTATCAAGCAATGCACGAACCTTGCATGTTGTCTGGGAGAAACACTTGAAATGAGACGTCACTACCTCCTGAAGGACACGGCGGCTGGATCCCCACATGCTTACAAGCAAAGACCCGGCCACGTTCACATATGAATGTAAAAGAAACGATCTGTGACTAGATAGAGCTTTAGCAACGACACTCTTAAAGGTATTATAGTTATATGTCTTAATCACGTTGGTAGTATTCCGTAAAAAAAACAATGCGACTTTACAGACCGCTGACACAAACACGACGATATAAGGCGCGAATATAGAAAAAGGACCCTTAACACGAATAGGCACCTTTGCAAGAGCCTGAAAGGAAGAAATATTCTGTAATGTACCTAGACGCCCATTATACATCCTTTTTACACTTACAATTACTCATAAATCACTGTAATGCGTTATAAATATATCGGAGAAATAAATGTAAGCCAATGTATTTATTAATTTATTACATTTT
>OOFG01044391.1:1377-15749 GCA_900323295.1 Molva molva
GGGGGGGGGGCTTTTATTTTCGATGCGCTTGCATTTGACGATCAATCCAGTACATTTGCCTGACTTGACCAAAAAGAAAAACAAAGAAAAAACAAAACCAAAACAAAGGCGAGCAAAAAGTAAAGATAAACCAGCAGTGCTTGTGAGTTCATGTGTTTTCCGGCTCCTTCCACCACTCAGAAGAAGAGTCCTCTCATCCTGCGGCCGATCCCCTGCCGGTCATACAGCACGTTGAACTTGTTGATGAACTGGTTCATGCTGTTGCACGTCTTGGTGATGGATCCCAAGTAGGCCATGAGGCCAACGTCGTTGCATTGCTGAAAGTAGAGGGGGAGGGGTTAAACAAATCACACCGGCTTTGTAACAGCATGGGAACATCTGTGAGCTGTTCCTTATTACATTGTATTATATCATCACATGGTGGTGATAAAATACAGAACATAATAAATGAAGCATTCAAAAGCTAGAACTTTACATTTCTCACATGACAAGTAATAAAATAACATCTATAATCTCACCTCTATAATCATCAAGGGGTTTTTAGTACAATTTTAGAAGCCACTTGATGGAGCCAAAGGCAAATCTCCACCTAGTGGACAATAAAGCTCTGTCCCATTCTATTCTAACTTCACTACAGAGCAGCCATGCCGTTGCCATATTCCACCAACAGGAGCTTACATCGTAGAAGTCCGTTTTGAATGCGATGGTGCTGAGAACTGGCAGTCGATGGCACAGAGCGTTGGCCTCCCGGAGGATCTCATGGTTAAACGGCACCTCGCCTGGACCAACAAACAAAATAATAATAATTCAGTCAAATAATTAAATAATTGTCAGATCCGCCAACATGAAATAGGGTTTGGGGGTCCGGGGGGACTCCCAAACCCTTTTGGTACTGTATTTGATCCCAAAATGGAGCAAGCTGCCCTAACCGTGACTTCTCATACCTGGAATTCCCTGTACATCCCTTTTGATAGCTGCATCTAGGATCTACTGAAAGACTAAAGAGTACATGCTCATAGATGATCCCACCTGCATCCACCGCCTTCACATACTCCAGGATGATCCTCACTCTGCTGTGTAACATCTTGATGGCACTGTGCTGCGCGATGAGGTGTTCAGCCACTGAGGAGACACAGAGGAGGAGAGGTCACACCGTAGGCTCCACACTGACACGATTCACCGGAGGATGAGGTCTACTGCTCATTGTAGTAATACTGTGCTGTCAAGTATGATCCAATAAAATAGGACAAAAGTTCAGTGATTCAAAATAACAAAACAAGTCTGTTGGCCAGCCAATTGTTCGAGGACCTGGTCTCTACAACAACAACAAAAAAATCACATCGAAGGATCGGATGTCACCTTTAACCCCAAGGTTATGGAGGTGTGGCAGTGGGTCGAAATAATAGCAAAAATGACAAGGCTGGGTGTCTACTACACTGAACTCTGTCTGCACTACTGCACTGAACTCAGGATGTCCAATGTCAGCGAAAGAGAGAGTGAGATCCATCCTTACCGGTGGAGTTTTCGCCCGTGCCCGTGGCGGTCATGCGAGCTACATGGTCCACGCCGATCCTCTCTGCCTCCTCAGTGGCGAGCGTGTAGGTAAGCTCCGCAAACAACATAGTGGCCTGGGAGAGAAACAATCAGCAGGGACCATGTTTAGGGTTTTGTGGGCATTCATATGACTTTTGTATGTATTCCAATTGGTGGAATACATTTTTCATTTTGGGACGTGAACCCATTTGATACTAATTAAAAAGTTTAAGAATAATTGCAGCCGTCACACACACAAACACCCATAACAGTTTACACATGTCTAGCTTCATACATGTGGCCGGCAGAATTGCATTTCCTTACAGAGAAGAAGTCCTTACCTCGCCGTTGATTATGTCGATCACAGACTCAAAAACAGTAACAGGAAGCTGCAAAAGAAAATAAAAGGCAATGTTTTCTTCCCCAAAGCTGCACTGTAATACATAACGCTTTCGCACAGAGGCTCTGGAGAGACACAGATCGCTGGACTTACATCCGTGTGTTTGGTCAACGGGTTGAGTTTCAGGAACAGAGGACTTTCAATGATCTCACAAACCTGCCACACGGGAAAGAGCAGCGGCCAGATTAGTGAAAACAGTAACAAGAACAATATACTATAAAAGGTTCAACCCAATGTGTTTGCTCCTCTGCTCAGCGTACCTGCTTATGAATATGGATGTCTGATTGGTCTGGTGGACCTCCTGTAGTGTACCAGCCCAGGAACTCCATCTCTTTGAAGACCTGTTTGACTGCGAAAGATATGAGGGAATATTACAATAGTTATATTATATTATTTTGAGCAAAGCTCATACAGCAAAGTGGCAATGCATTTAGGAGATAGTATGTGCTCCTTAATATGCTAGTTTATATTTGGGGAGGCAGAGGGAAGGTAAACAACACACTGAGAAATGAGCTGCACGTCTAATGCAGAGAGGAGAAGGTTACAAGAAGATAGCCAAGAGAACAAACAAACATGGCCTGGATGCCTAATGCACAGTAAGGTTGTATTCCTCTCACATTGTTCTTCCTTGGTGTAGTAATACTCCTTGTCGATATGTGCTCGCTCGTCTACGGTGTGGGACAGCAGCTCGAAGGAGTTCATCACCTCAATGTTTCTACCTTCCTGTTTCCCAATCAGGGCTCCAATCACTGCAACAAATCATATACTTGGTTACCAAACACGACTTTGAATTATGTTGAATCAAAAGGATTCAAGGTATAACTTGCTTTGTTTGCGGTTTGTCAAGATAACATCACAAATCTTACTGCTCATGGGCTCTATTTCAGGGAAGCGGGGAACAGTGAATTATACAGTACCCTGCATCGGCCGCCCCTCCTGTGAGCGAATCCGTATCCAGTGATCGGATATATTGAGGATGACGAGAGGATGCAAGGCAACAGACACGCTGCCGGTGACCCCAGAGGCCATGACGCTGGGGCTGGCTGCGTCCACACAAAGAAAAGGAAGATGATCACCAAAACTTGACATAACCGCCCTGGTTTCTATTCTGACAAGTTCGTGACTTTACAAAGTGGTTAAAGGAGAATGTACTAGTGGCCGTTATAATGTATACGAGTTGATTTTCCGATCATGATCATTAGTGTTGCTGTGTGAGACATCATTAAATGACTACTCCACTGAGACTCAGCCGGTGACTGATGACTTTGTTGACAGTTATGAATTTATGCTAGCTCACAGGGTGGTGTGTGTGTGTGTGTGTGTGTGTGTGTGTGTGTGTGTGTGTTAGCGCGCATATTGTACAGATCCTTGATGTAGGATCTATGAATACGAAATGCGAAACATGCAAAGGAATATTTAACACCACATTGGCTAGCATATTAATGGGTGTTAGCCCCTGAAAGGGTATTAATAGACACATACCGGCGCCGTCCACCTCCATCCCTCCACCATTGCTCGTCGCCATCTTGTCCGATGAACCACGCATGCGCGCTGGGTTCTTCCTCCCCTAGTAGTAAACCATCCGGAGGTAGCGCTGTTGCTGCAGATGTTCAACAAACCCCTATTGGGAACGATTAACGCGATCATGTCACGTTCCTGTGGGGGAACATGGCAGATTTTAAAGTTTAGTGTTTTCATTAGCGTAGTATATTTGGGGAAATAATGGTATTTGTGAGTACATTTTCAGACTAGGTACTTTTGTCGCGTTGTCAAGTCTTTCTTCAGGGTTTGTGATTGTACGCAACGGCGGTGCGTCGGGATATTTCTTCCGTGTACAAGAGTTTGTTTACAAAATGGAAGATTTTCGAGTCTGGAACCTGGATTACTTCCCCGAGAATATTTTAATTGATATTTTATCGTATTTAGGTGTGCGAGAGCTAGTCAGAGCGGGAAGGTAACGTGAGCTGTAATCATTGTTTCTGAACGTACCTATCTGCTTGTTATATATCGTATTTAAACACAGTAACCCTCTATGTTGTCACTCATGTCATTTGATTATACATTTCCTGACTCTTTTTCAGGGTGTGTAAAAGATGGAAACGTCTTGTGAAAGACCAGAGATTGTGGAGACTTGTTGATCTCACTGCCTGGAAAGGGGTATGAAGGCATTTGATTTGACTGACTGTGTTTGACTATTTGCTTGTACTACCAAAAACAAAGCCTACGAGACGAATTAACAAATCGCATTTGTTCATAGGCGACATGTATGGGTTATAAATCTGATATCAATCAATATTTCATAATTATCCATGATCTTATTAACCATTCATTTACAGGCATCATGAAGGTATTAGTTGTCAAAAGTTCAAATAATTCGTTTTTTTTCTCTCTACTGGTATCTTCACTCCATCTATTATCCTTGCTGCTCATTGTTGGTCAGGTGACATCCCGCATCCTCTGGGTTCTACTACGCCAGTACCTCGGCTGTGGGCTACGGTGCCTGCGGTTGCGTGGCTTGCTGCTTTCGGCAAGGGGAGGCGTCTTTTTATCCAAGTCCTGGCTCAGAGCTTTGACCCTCAAGTGCCCACGTCTGCGCAAACTCTACCTGCTGCACGCAGACCTTAGAGGCTTGCCCAGCTGCCGTCTCCTCCCACCAACGTTGCAGGTGCTGGAGCTGCGTGGCTGCGAGCTGCCCCCCAGCTTCTTCAACCAAACCCCCGCTAGTGAGTCCACCGGGCCCGCGGAACACGGCGGCGCGCCATCCAACGTGGTTGCCCAGCAACAAGAACAGAGCACGGCGGAAAAACGAACAGGCTCCTCGTCAGGGATCAGCATCGAGCGGTTGGTCCTCAACAATGTGCCATCCTTCACCGACCAGCACCTCCAGAGCCTGACGTCCTGGGAGAGGCTCGGTCGCCTGGAGTTGCGTGACACTTTTCGCGTGACGGCCAACGGTCTGCGGAGCTGTGCTGCCAAACAATCTGGATCGGGCATGGAGGGGCTGTCCAAGCTCAAGTTTTTAGAGATAGGCATAACCGGGAGGCAGGGCTACCAGCTACAGATGGCCTCGCTGGGTCTGGGGTCTGGCTGGCTGGGGCTGGAGGAGCTGAGCCTGGGTGGGAAGGAGGTGGGGCCGGGCCTGCTGTGCGCCAGCCGTCTCAAGGACCTCCACAGCCTGTGCTTGTGGGCGTGCACTCTCAGCGAGATGCAGGTACTGAGGAGTTGCAGGATGATCCGTCAGCTGCGCAAGTTAGAGTTCCTGGAGGTGTTCTTCCAACCTAAGCAGGCCCCGCCGCGGGTGGACGGGGAGGGCAGCGACCAGGAGGAGGAGGAGAGGGACAGTGGGGAGGCGGCGGGGGCGAACGAGGAAGAGGACGGCCGTAAGAGACAAGATGGGAACGACCCCATTCCCAGGCTGCAGCGGTCATTAGCTGCCCTGCTGCCACACTGTACGCTAGTGTTCACCAACTGTTCTGTTCAAATAAATTCTGACTAGTATGTGACTCTTGTTATGTACTCTGCTTGGCAAATTGGCCATGTTCTTGTCTCTTTAGCCTTAACTCCATTGTATCTACACAGTCTCTATGTTTTATTACAGTCACAACATGTAGACAGGAAGCTGCTACTAGCTAAAGCCACAACTAGCAGATGTCAGCTACTGAGATGAAGGGCATACTGTTTGTAATGATCCACCTGTTTCCTGTTTCTTCCATTTGTAAACAACCAAAGCTTGAGCTCCAGTGATCACATAAAACATGGTAATATGACCGACCCTAATGAGGAGGTCCATTATTCTTTTCATTTTGTATTTTTTCTAGCTGTGCCTATGCCTGGGCATATTGGAAACATGCTGAATATGAAATGGGAATATTTAAGATTTTTAAGATCTGTTTCATTAAGTTAAGCACATTAGTGTATCATCATAACTGTAACCAATATAGTTGTTTTTATTTTAAATATGAAAAAATAAATCATGAAAACAAAACTTTCTGTGGAATGGTTTATTCCTATTTTGAACAAAACCAACGCTAATCATTTACTAATAAATAAAAAGTAGTTATTTTGTTTAACGTTATATTTATTGTTGTTGTATGAAACCCAAAGACAAACAAAAAAACATACATATATTGTTTAACATTGCACTTAAAAAATAATAATTGACAACTGTTTGATTCATGATTTATTTCAGTTCCTAAGAGAAAAGGAAAATATCGAAGATATTCATGCGAATTTTAATAAATTTTTTCACGGCCTAAAATTAAAGGCGGTACATAGGTCAGACTGACGTCCGTATGCAGCAATCACGAGTTCCGACGATTGCTCCTATTTTGACCAATGAGCACCCTCTGTACAGCGCGTCGAGACCACCAATCAGGAGCCAGGTAGTTTTTTTAAACGTTGGCGGCGGTGGACATTCAAAATACGTATATAGTTTAAGTTGGGCTCCTACAACTCTTGCATCGTTCATTATTATTCAAAATGTTGAAGGTAATACATTTACTTTATACATTATATCATATAACGTTGTTAAGAATGGACATTTTCTTCCATCCTCCGATTCTCTTCCGTTTAAACTGCCGTCTTATTTTTCACCTTTATCTGTATGATTATTGTGATTAGCTTAGCTTAGCCTTAAGGTCTTCCGTCTAATTATAATCTAAACAATTTTTCAATTACTACTTGCCTAACATTGCTTGTAAATCAAAACGGTGTGGTTAACTCACTTCATTTCGCTTAAAGATTCTAGTTCACGGCAGATTATCATTCAGTAAATTAGGAGCTAACGTTACCTGGACAGCTAGCGGCTATGGGCCAGACATCTTATTCATGTGTCTTAATTGACCTTTACCAGTATGGACAACCTTAGACGAATCACTGATTATTGTTTTCTGGAGAGGTTAACTCTTTCTGTGTCGAATTGACTTATTTTAAGTGATTGATGGACTTGAACTAAAATCTGTCACCGTGTGCTGTTTTTTGTAGAACAAGGAAAACGACGATCCCAAAGGCTTCCAAAGACAAGTAGGTTATCCACTTCCTCTCGGGCTTAACAACACAGGACCGCGTATTGAACGCATATTCATTCACGCATATTAATAATTTAAGCATTTGATAGTGTATGAATCAATAATGGTGTCTGTTTCCAAATATCAGTTCTCAGCCCTGAGTGCATCTGTTGGTCCACAGCGTGTTCAAGTCAATCCACGGCCAGAGACCTCTGCAATCATGGGTACGCTTGGACACCATCTAATGTAATTTGTATATGAAAGATGCGTTGATGAACGTATTTTTCTAAATAGATTATTATTATTTTTTTCAAGGACCAGGAAGAGAGCCTGTTGGCTCATCCTCTGTGGCTCCCCTAAGGTAGGAATTCTTAGTTATTTTATAGGGTCGTTATATGTGAAATTTTGTTGGTGATACTCTGCCATAATGAGAAGACTCAAGAGTGTAATGTAGTATCCTAAATCAAAGTAAATAAACCATAGCTCTGGATAATGAAAACTGTTGGTCCCCGTCTCACATGATAAATGCTCTGGCAGTTTCAAACACAACAATGTCTTCCCATAATAACAAAATAATTTCAGGATTAATGACTAAATGATGACCAAAAAAGTATTACTACCCACACAATAACTAACATTCCAAGGCTCTTTTGCTACCAAAATGGAGTCATTACGATGTGTGTTGTGAGGTACAACCCCTATTGTTAACTTGAGGAAGAAGGGTTTCATTTGTATTTCACTATCGCCTGTTAAGCTCTCTTGCTGACCTTTTTGATGTTTATGTTTTGTAACGCATATTTAAATCCTTCCTTTGTTTCATCTGAATGTCAGCATTAAGGACTTTGATATCGGTCGACCGCTGGGCAAGGGCAAGTTTGGAAACGTCTATCTTGCACGAGAGAAGAAGATAAACGCAGTGATTGCACTGAAAGTTCTGTTCAAGTCCCAAATTGAGAAGGAGGGCGTTGAGCACCAGCTGAGGAGAGAGATCGAAATTCAGGCCCACCTCAGGTTGGTTGTTATGAAATAAGTGCAGTGTTTAATGTGTTTTAATGTAACAATGTTTGATGATCTAACACTAAGATGTTATAACTATTTTTTTTAACTTTTTAAAGTTGTACATTTTGATTGGTTAAGAGATGTTCCATTATCTACACTGTCTGAAAGTTGGAAAATAGCTTTCCTGAGAAATGTTGTAACGATAAGACGATGTTGTCATCTAGTTTAATTTGTTATATGGCACATCACAGAGGTTGTACATCACAACCTCTCCATTTTGGAAGCATAGGAGCATTGGAATGTTTATTTTGTTATTGGTAGTGTTTTTTCATCGTCAGTCTTGAGTAAATAATGGTGAAATTATTTGTTGAGACATTGTTGTGTTTGAAACTGTTACAGCGGCCAATCAAAGTTTTCATTAGCCTATACATAACATTTGTGAGTGCTCTCAATATGGTGGAGTATTGCCAACAAAAAATCCCATGATGCATTCTGATTTACAGGCCATATAAGAAAATACAGCAGCATTTTGTTAAACTTGAAACTTTGACATTTTATATATTTTCTCCATTAACTTAAAGCTGCCCCAACATTGTGCAGTTTTATAACCAAACATTCTGTCATTCTACTGTCATTCTATTTAGGCACCCCAACATCCTTCGCTTTTACAACTACTTCCACGACCGCACGCGAGTCTTCCTGATCCTGGAGTACGCCCCACGGGGCGAGCTGTACAAGGAGCTGCAGAAGTGTGGACGATTTGACGACCAGCGCACCGCCACGGTAAGGGAGTCAACTATTCGTCTATTTTTATATTTATTTATTGTTCTACCATGATGTTGAGGGTCGGAACAGGACACTAGTTTGGGCTTTTTGGGATCATGAGACACACGGCTTCACTGGCCGTGTTGTACTGGGGTGAAATGGTTTGAAGTAGAATTAGAAGAAGTAACTAGCTGTTTTACCAGCCCATCTTTATTGTGAACCTGATGTATTGTGTTCGCCACAAATTAAGTTCCTCTGGACTTTACTGACGGCCATGAGCACTGTAACCAGTCAGTGGTTAAGCGCTGCAATCAAAGCCTATTTAAAGTGCTCTCGTTGAAGCCAACTTTGTATTTGCAGTTGAAAATATTGAAGGTATTCATTCGATATTTTAGCGTTTTTTATCATCCTATCTTAGGCATGCAATGGTAAGGAAAAAAATACAGAACTGCACGTCCAGACTTTGAAAAGCAGTTGGACAACATAAAATGTACGGATACTGTAACAGAACTTTTAACTGCAGTAGAGCATACAATGAGGTAATTGAAAACCAGTCGGATGCTAAATGTATTTGCCGAAATGTGTTTTTCAAGTGTATTTGCACCTACGAGGAATGTGACCGGAGATAGCTGTACATACTTTGATTTTTTTAAGATAAAAGGGAACCCTATTTATGGTCTGCTTTAAGGTCTTTTGTGACCTAGTGTATTTTGTGAGACACGATCACAACTCCAGTGTGTTTATGTTTTAGTACATGGAGGAGATATCGGATGCGCTGATGTACTGCCATGAGAACAAGGTGATTCATCGGGACATCAAGCCTGAGAATCTCCTTCTTGGCTTCCGGGGAGAGCTGAAGATCGCAGACTTCGGCTGGTCGGTTCACGCGCCATCACTGAGGTGAGTTAACTGCACTCCCATGTTAGCAATGTTTCTGACCAACCTAAAAGTGGATGAACTCAACACCTGTTAAATGACAAACCAATATATGTCCAAAATAATCTTCATCAGGGTGCTAGTAGTCTCACAAGTCAGAGGTTGGATCAGGGGTGGGCAATACTTTTTCATTGGGGGCCACATGAGAAATTCGGAATGCCTTAGAGTGCCGAGGAAATCTTGAAAGTCTTAACCATTAGTGTGGATTATAGAAAATATATTGCTGTATCTCTTATTAAGCCTTTATAATTAAGTCACTACAAATGTTATGTGAATAAAATCATTGTATTTAATTCATCATGTACACAACCTAAATACAGATTGTACAGTTGGTTTAAAAAAAAAAAAAAAAAGTAAAAGAAAAAATTGAAACCTATCTGTACCAAGTGCACTAAACCGGTGTATTGATTAGGTTAATGATAAGGTTGATTAGATGTCTCGCTATTGGAAAAGTATTTGTAAACCCGCCGATGTTGTTTTGTTGAGAACAAATGGAAGCATCAAACACAGAGCAGATTTCTAGACACAACATTTAGTTAAGTCAGAAAACAAGGCGGCCGGAATATCTCGCTAGGCGGCTGTTTAGCCCGGGTTTTATGGAGAACTCTGATATAGCACATTTGCAACGAAAGGGACTTGCTACGATGTTGGGGTGCTCGCACCATGAGTGGAGGAGGATGATTGTCCAGCAACGGCAGCCGGAGTTGGTGGTGTTCCGACTCAAAGTCAGTCGAAGGTACTGCGTTTTTCTAACCAATCCGCGACGTTCAGGTGCTTAGGCATTGACGTTGGGTTCCCCCCCCTTACAAATTATCTTCGAGCACAAACGACATTTTGCTTCCTCCTCATCTTTGGCTTTACTGAAAGGTAGCCAAGTCTTTGACCGCTTTGCACGTTCAGTCATCCTATCAAGCAACCCACTGACCAAATCAGAAATGATTTGGTCGTTGTGTTATAGGACCCGCTAGACTCGATGGCAGTATCGATAAGCTCAGACCTTAGTGATTTTCGTGCTTAGAGAAATTTGGAACCCTGTCCCGATCCCCATCCCCAGTATTGAAGTGCTCGCCTCTTCCTCTTCCGACAGGTTTTTGTATTTTCCCCCGTGTTTTGTCTCAAAGTGACGTTTGAGGTTGAAATCCTGACATTCAGCAATACGTTCATTTCAAACTAAACACACAGCTTTACTGGCGATTTCTGTGAAAAAATACTTTGAAGTCCATAATTGATTGAACAACCAACACTGTGTTTTCATCTTCCTATTTTGCTGCTCATTTTAGCTGGCTACCTGCTCCAATTTATTTGGTTTTGATGCTGCATTCATGCTGAATCACACTTCGAAACAAACGCATGAATCTACAGTATGCGCTCACGCACGCACAAGCAGTTTTCACGTGTTTAACTGCTTACATCAGGAAAAGTTATTTAGTTTGCTTTGGAACTTGCGGGCCACTCAGAACCGGCCGGTGGGCCACACGATGCCCAGGTCTGTGTTAGATTAAAGTCTGATAGCTGACTAGCTCAAATCTAGATGAACAGGGTACTTCACTTTCTTTTGCTTCATATTTGTAATGACCAATCATGTTGCTAGAGGCAGGGATCTTTAGTATCGTAACTGACTAACAGTGAACACAGACTCTGCCGGCACTATAAACGTTTCCTGATGGGAAGACAAGCTAGAACATGTCCGGACAGTTCTTAGAAAAAGTGTCTGTAAAGGTTTCTAATGTACACCTTTTAGCCAGGCCACCGCCAGGGATTGAGTTTCTCTTTGGTAGAACATCTGCTACAAGCTGCATTTCCACCCAAAGTACCCGGAACTTTTAGTCCCTGGAACTACTTTTCAAGGAACCCAAGGTTCCTTCAGCCCGTTTTTGTCTACGTTCCCGAGACAGATGCGAAGATTAGGCAAATTAAGATCCTTTTACATCAGGGACGTAACAAATAAACTCCACGCAAAAGAGAGAAACTGAGGGACCAATTGCTGAAACAAAATCGCATCAACTATTTCAATTATGATGCAAATATGCAGCATTTTCCAATAAGAATCGCACCAGTGAAAAATACAATCAACCTCAATTAGAGACAAGCTAATGCTCCGTCCAAAATATCATATGTATTTAGAGGATTATATTATAATGGAGTTTTTGTTATTCAAAACAAAACTGATGCAATACAACTGCAAACCATTATGTTATCAAAAGCAAACTATACATGTATAGTTACAGTAAATACATACACATACGGCAGCGCAAGTAAACATTGGCTTGTAGCACTGACTGCTATTGAGATGAATGATCAATACATATAACAGATACTGATAATTATAGGTCTATGAATATAGTTTATCACTATGGATGCATAAAGAGGTCTGTGTGTGTGATTTACCTAATGTCGAAGAGAACAAAAACCAACAGTCGGTTTGCGACTGCAGATGTTTAAAAATGGTGAATGAAATAAAACGCTGCGAGTACTTGACCAATCAAAAAATGTCAGTGCTGCATGCCCCACCCCAATAAATCCTGTGGAAAGTACTTTGGAAAGTATTACCTGCCTGAGCAGGGACTTTTTGGTGGGTAAAATAATGTCCCTTGGACATTATAAAAGTCTTAAGTTCGTCCAAAGGTTCCTAGTTCCATGGGAAAAGCGCCTTTAGTAACGAAAAAACAGGAAACAAAAGTCACTGGTCTCTTTTCAGTTTTCTGTGCCGTCTCCCCCCAGAAGTTCTGCTACAAAACTGACCTGCTGGACACCCTAATCTGGGAGATTAGGGTGCTAGTGAATTGAATTCCCAGTTGCCATATTTTATAGTTTATGTTCTAGTAAAGTGACAAGATGCGCATTATTCATCCCAGATGGGAAATGGGGGTGCCACAGCAGAAGTACAGTGATACGAATTGAATAGATACAACTTTAAACAATGAGAAACTCTGAGTATTATTCATTCTCAAATTCATGCCCTCTTTCTGTTGTGCCCCTGAAGGCGGCGGACGATGTGTGGGACCCTGGACTATCTGCCCCCAGAGATGATTGAGGGCCACTCTCACGACGAGAAGGTGGACCTGTGGTGCATTGGCGTCCTCTGCTACGAGTGTTTGGTCGGCAACCCCCCCTTTGAGACCGGCAGCCACACGGAGACGTACACGAGAATCACCAAGGTGGGAAATCACACAGATGTAGAGGAACTGGGCCAGAATGTTTTAGTAAACCACTTTTGACGGCTCAAAGAAACATTTTGGAACTGAAGTAAATGTCTGAAATAATGGTGAGAATCAGTGTCAGAGTTTTATAGCCAGGTAATTTTGAACATGCAAAGATCATTTTTTTTCTTTATGCAGTGGAGAAAAGGAAAGGCAAAACACAAAAAGCACTTGTACATGGTTATTAATTGTATAAAATATAAAAATCAGTGTGGGTCCTGGGAGTCTTATGTGTGAGGCCTACTGCTGTTGGGGAAATGGCTGTTATTTTGGTGTTTAGTTTGGGTCATGGTTGACCCCAGCTCCCTGAGGGTTAGGATGTAGAGTCGTAACCCCTTTGTGGTGTAATGGATATGAAATGCATTTCAATGCAGATGTTTATAAGGTAGCGCTGCTACCCATTGCTTACGTCCCACTCTGCGTTCCTCAGGTGGACCTGAAGTTCCCCAAGGTGGTGTCCGAGGGGGCGAGAGACCTGATCTCCAAGCTGCTCCGCCACAGCCCCCTGAACCGCCTGCCCCTGCAGAGTGTCCTAGCCCACCCGTGGGTGAAGTCCAACTCTCGCAGGGTCCTACCCCCTGTGTGCATGCCCGTGAAACCCTGAAGCCGCGAGGCTGCGCACTCCCTCCCAACCTTCCGGCCTTGGATCTGAACTGGCCTGTCTGTCGGTGTATCTCTGGAGAGACTCGAGGCCAGTTTAGATGGGTTTTATCCACTGTTTCACTGCTGCGGACGTCACACTGCCAAGGATTCTGGGAATATTTAATCCTAAAGGGGCTGGTGTTTTGCCTGCTTGGGTTATACTGTACAGTTTTTCTTTGTGCTGTTTTCTTTCCTTTTTTTCCCCCGATGTATTTTCTGATGGATGTGATTGCCTTTGGTGCTAACAACAAAGTTGTTGCACTGTTCTGAGTGGAAGGGGTTCTTATGTTTTTAAATATGTATGTCTTTCAAGCATCTTTATCGTGTCACTACACCCTCCTGCAACACCGCCCCAATACTTTAGGGTTTATAACCTATTAAAGCTTTTGACGATTGTTGAAATGTTTTTTTACTTTTAAATAAACCGATCACTGCTCTATTTTGTGTTGGGTGAAAATGGCTTAGTAATAATTGTATGCCAATGCGATGCTCATGTTAATCAGCAAAGCCAGCCGAAAATCTGCTGAGCTTCCTTCCGGTTCAGCTTTGAGAGATCCTATGAGTGAAGAGGAGATGGCCTGTCTATGAGGCTAATCACCAACGTGACTACAAAAATGTATTGAACGGGTTGTAGAATTGATTTAACAGCTAATATTTTAGTGCAATTTGTTATAAATGGCAAAGTCATCCGTCGGCTATTAGTGAGTGAAATGTGAGTTTCACTCGAAACAGATATCCTGTGAGTATCTGTTTCGAGTGGAATGTGCCGGCCTTGTTATGAGCCAATTTAGATTTGACACTGCTCCTGGCTGATTTCTTACCAAGCAAGGCATTTAATCCCTGATTTGTTTAGGGGATCTGGCCTGTCAATCACAGGTTCATAGATGAAAC
>OOFG01044391.1:15769-25940 GCA_900323295.1 Molva molva
CCAATGCGATGCTCATGTTAATCAGCAAAGCCAGCCGAAAATCTGCTGAGCTTCCTTCCGGTTCAGCTTTGAGAGATCCTATGAGTGAAGAGGAGATGGCCTGTCTATGAGGCTAATCACCAACGTGACTACAAAAATGTATTGAACGGGTTGTAGAATTGATTTAACAGCTAATATTTTAGTGCAATTTGTTATAAATGGCAAAGTCATCCGTCGGCTATTAGTGAGTGAAATGTGAGTTTCACTCGAAACAGATATCCTGTGAGTATCTGTTTCGAGTGAAATGTGAGTTTCACTCGAAACAGATATCCTGTGAGTATCTGTTTCGAGTGGAATGTGCCGGCCTTGTTATGAGCCAATTTAGATTTGACACTGCTCCTGGCTGATTTCTTACCAAGCAAGGCATTTAATCCCTGATTTGTTTAGGGGATCTGGCCTGTCAATCACAGGTTCATAGATGAAACACTTGGGCAGAAAAGAAAATATGGGCAGGAAACCAAGCGGCAGCCATGACGGCCTGTTTGCCCTGGCGCAGTGTTAAACGTGTAGTTCGTCTAATATGGCTGCAAAAATGACCAGTCAGCATTCTTCGTCAATGGGAAAATTGTGATTTCATGCGCGTAATACTGAGCGAATATATATTTTTGATTCATTTGGTTAGGATCTCCATGGCTAGTTTATCTCCATATTATGTATTTTGTGAGGTCCCGTCTGACTTTTTTTTCATTCAAAAGTTATTAAAGATTAAATATGAATGAGTTGTGGTGATAAGGCTACTTAGGCCCTATACAAAAGCAGTCTGTGGGCCCCCTTCCTCTCTTGATCCATGTATCTCAAGCATCAAAAATAAAATACTAATAATTGGGCAAACAATTGTACACATGGATCTCTTGGTTATTAGGGGAGTCACTTCTGAACTGTTCATACCACATTTAAACAAGTAATAATAACGAATGACGAATAATTTCAAAATGATTTACTAAACTATGACCAAACATTACTACCAACCTACATTCCAATGGCCCTATGCTTCAAAAATGGAGGCTGACATTGCGATGTGACAAGGTAAAATATGGCCAACCTCCGCTCTTTTCTGCTCTCAATTTACAACTCCTGAATCTTACCTGCAACACCTTTAATACCAGATAGGAAATGAGGGTGTCACAGACAGCACTACTAACCGTAATAGTAATGACAATTAAGTGAGGGCATCTATTTAAAGGGTGATTGTAGTGGACAAATTTTGTCCATGCTACTTCCCCACCAGATATGCATGCAATATTTATTCGAGTATGACTTCGTGTATTTGGGTGTCCCGACGCCTAGCACTACCATGATTGCACAAGTCCTCTGTAGTATGGATGTCCCACGTGCTGCCTCAAAGATATGTGTACATTATGATGCTCTAGAGTGGCTTAATGTATCAAAGTACATTTTTCCGTATCTACATATACAAAAGGGGCCCTAAACGGCAATAAGACCTCAGACTAGGCACCTTTTCAATGTAAACCATAATACAGCAATAGTATCTAACTCTTTGCCAAATAGATTACTGGTATTACACACAATATGTAGGGTTAACATTGGGTGTGTACATTATACGCCTTCTTATACCCACTTTCATGGGTTATCCTTGTAAGACACGGTTTTAATGTTTTTTCTTTTCTCATTACAATTACCGGAAAATCCAGCATGTACTTAACATGTGAACAATGTGTTTTTGAACCGAGCTCAAACTGTCAACAGGTAGTTTAGATGCCGCCTAGTGGTGAATCTCTCAAAGTGATCAGTTAAAACTTGCTGTTTTGTGTTTAATGCTTTCGATATATTGTGATGTACTTAAATACACATATAACCACTAAAAGGGAATCTGGTATTGATATAATTAGCGGCTCTATTGTACGCTCTTGATAAAAATGTTTCATTATTTCCGATTATACTTTGCACAGGCGTAGCGTTTTGCACGATAGCGTGGCCGAGCGGTCTAAGGCGCTGGATTAAGGCTCCAGTCTCTTCGGAGGCGTGGGTTCGAATCCCACCGCTGTCATAAAGGTTTTGTTGAAAAATAATTATTCAAACTCAATACATGACATTGAGTATGTTCTGCAGAAAATTGCCTTTCGTCTGCAACTCGTTGATTTTGATAAAAATGATAATGAATTACATTAATAAACGCATATATCCTAAATAACGGCGTTCATTAATTTGATCCAAATGACAACCTTTTGCATGAAAACATAGCCTTGGCTCTAAACTATGCATATACCTTAAATGAATTGTATAACATCGTTACGTCTTAGAAATCTCAAAGAGTTCCCGTCATGAATACCGCTAGGCGGCGCCAAACATTCGTAGAAATAGTCATTGTGCTTTCTTCTTCCGGGTCAAAACACTGTTTCGAAGTTGAACAACCATAATAGAAATCCGGGTGCTCGATTTGAATGTTTACGAATGAATAACGAAAGCTATTATTATTATTTTAATTTCTCTTAACTGTACCTGGTTACGTTTAGTGCCACATGGCTGGTTTACCACCCGGTGACCCGCAGTTGGTCTCTATGATCGTCAATCATTTAAAAACCCAGGGTCTTTTTGACCAGTTTAGGAGGGACTGCCTGGCAGACGTGGATACAAAGGTACAGTTAAATCAATTGTAATATGTTATATTACGCTTTGTTATTGGTAAAGTATTTGCTAACTTTTTTTTGTATATTCTAAAACCTGCGAGCTCCTCAGGAAATGTGTAGGTGTATGGAAGTCTATGATTTAAAGGTTACACCCGGCACTTAAAACTGCAACGTATTTACCACCGACCGTCTGTTTATGTGACGTTACGGTTGTGTGTGTTTAACGTGGATATTAATGTTGATTCTTCCTCCGCCGTCATTTACAGCCCGCTTACCTGAATCTGAAACAAAGAGTTGACAACTTTGTCTCCAACCACCTCTCCAACCACACATGGAGTCCTCATTTGAACAAGAATCAGCTCAGGAACAACATAAGGCAGTTGGTGCTACAGTAAGTGAGACATACGTGAACTTCCTCGCTATCCATGTTCATTTATCTTCTTTAACTTGAGTGAATGTATATTCTACAATGTGCTTCTAATGGTAGAGAAATTAACGGTCCGCCTTTTATGTGTTCAGCCTCAAACACACATGAATCATAAACATGGAGTGGGACATTCATTTTTACTTTTAATTTTCAGGTCTGGTATGCTGGAACAGGGAGTTGACCGGATTGTGGCCCAGGTGGTCGATCCTAAAATCAACCACACCTTCAGGCCGCAGGTGGAGCGAGTGGTCCGTGAATTCCTGTCACCTGGCACCTATAGCAATGAGCCTCCCCTCCCAGTCCCCTATGCTGATGTTAAACCTGAAAGCAGCGCTCTGGAGCAAGGTAAACACACAATAATGTAATTCTTATTCAAAGCCAGAAAGCAACGTGCATTTTCCATTAGAATCGGAATCAGAAAGGTATGTTTTCACTAGGGGCAGTGGTGGAGCGCGGCACTTGTGTTCAGCACAGCTTCACAACTGGTGCAGTGTGATGGTTACATGAGGCTGACCATAACGTTATGTATTTCTCAGTCTCGTCGGCCGCCCCGCCCACCACGACGGCGAGCGACGCCATGTCCATCCTGGACACCATCACCTCTCTGAACCAGGGGGCCAGTTCCTGGGCCGGCCCCAGCGGGGAGAAGGGCCGCAAGGGCCCTACCTCAGAGGAGCCAATGCAGCCGGGGGAGAAGGGAGAGCATGACATGGTCATAGCAGAAGAGGGTGACCACCGCCAAGATGGACAGACCACAGACGAGGCGGAGGAAGCTAAACTGGCGCTAGAGATCCAAGCTGTTGACATCAAGACAGAGGACTCTCAGGTGGAGTTCAGCAAGGAGGAGGGAGAGGCGGGGGAGGTGAAGACGAAAGAGGAGGAGACGGACGGGGAGGAGGGGGAGAAGGCAGGAGGCCAGGAGCAGGTGGATGAGGAGAAGGACAAGGCAGGCGGCAGAACCGGGAAGTCCTCCGCGGAGAAGCAGGATGACGACGACTCCTTGAAATCCCCTAATCAAATAAGGCAGAAGGCGAGGGAGAGGCTGAAGGAAGGTGAGCAGAGTAGAGAAGGAAGGTGTTGCTGACATCAAACTCCATTTATTTACAATAACTTGTTTAATTCAACGCCTTTAATTATGTTTTGGTGTAAAAATTGCATTACATGGTAAATTGAAGTGAACGTTTAACAAGCTATTAGAAATCAGTCGGAAAAGGCACCTACATATTATAGATTCCATACTGGTTTACTTGTATCCATATTATTATATTATAATACCACAGCACTTAATAGGCAGCAGTAGGAAGGAGTGGATCTAACGTGTCTCTTCCTGGCAGAGTATTCCCTGGAGGACTCTGACCTGGAGGGCCTGAGTGACATCACCGTGAGCTCGGTGCACACCAGTGACCTGTCCTCCTTCGAAGAAGACAGCGACGAAGAGCAGCCCCTGTCCGAGTCTTCCGAGGAGGGCGAGCTTCCGTCTGATGGTCTGTCTCTTTGCAATTTCATTCTCATATTTAGCTTAATTACATATTATTAAAAATGAAAGACCAAAAAACAAGAAATCCTCCCTCTCTAAAACAAAGCCCTCACAATTCCTTCTCTATCAATCTACAGAATAATGCACAATAAAGAGTTAATAAAATGAATAGCTCTAGTTTTGTGAGATAATCATAGCTGCATTTTATATCTGAAATGTAATGCTTTATTCTTTTGGACCTCTTTGTACATTTGAGATTCAGGTTGTTTAAATAAACCTTATTCAACACTGCACTTCCCTGAGTACTCAACAATACACTCACCAAGCCTGATGTCGATCGGATTAACAGTTGTCAAGAAATCGAAGACAGACAGAGAGACATACAGAGACTCCTCTGATTATAGCTAAATATTAATAATGAATATGCAATGAATGATTAAACATGATATCCAAGTACTTAAGGTAACCGTTCTTCTCATGGCTGGACCCTTCTCTTTTTTTACTTAAACTTAAGGAGAAGGAGGAGAGGATAAGGAAGCGAGCGCAGACAAAGAGGAGGACGACAAGGAGCAGAAGCCCAGACGCAAGGCCTACGTCCACAAGCCCTTCCTGTACTCCCGTTACTATAGCGACTCGGATGACGAGGTCACCGTTGAGGAGCGTCGCAGATGTGCAGTAAGTTCACCATTCTATTGTGTCGTCTGAGTACTTTGCTTGAGTATATTCTCTTACTTTCTGTTTGCAATGAAGGGAAATATACTCCAAGATTGTTTTGTGCATGAGTTGTGTGCGAGCCAGATCTATGAAATAATGGTGGTTCTGCTAGGCGAAGGACAAGGAGGACAGACTGCTCAAGAGACAACAGAACAGAGAGCGCATGGAGGAGAGGCGCAAGCAGAAAGCAGCACAGGCCGAGCTGCAAGGTGCGGTCCGATCCACTGGAACCTTCCCCCCTTGTTCTTCTGTAAAACCAGGAGGACGTTGGATGTCACCGTCCTCTAGGGATCCTTGTGATCCAATGAGTCCATTAAAATCCTTGAGCTACACGGAACCCACACATTTGCCAACATAAACCCTGCTTATGGTGTCACAACACGCGTATGAAGCAGTACTCTCTTATATTAGAAAACAGCCAAGCTTGACAGTTCCCCTTTAAGCCTTACTAAATCAATGTGCTGTGATCCTGGTTGACTGAAAGTGAGTTTTTAATCCCCTAGCCCGGAGGAGGCAACAGCGGAGCGCCTCTCCCAGCGCGGAGGAACCGCAGGCCAAGCAGGCGCGCAAAGAACGGAAAGTTCTGGAAAAGAAAATGGCCCTTAATAGGAAGAGGAAACTCGACTCACGGTGTGTGTCCAAGACTGTGTGTACAGACTTGAATATGTCTGTCTGAGCCTGTGTTTACATAGCTGTGTGATGCACTCTATTAGATTGACTAATGGATCATTCTTTTCCTTCAGGAAAGAGGGCGACACCTCAAGCAGGAAAAAATCTGACTCCGTTGGCGAAGGCTCAAAGAGAGTAAGAGCAAATGTTTTTAAAACACTGATTTAATGCATGGCTTTTCCTTCCTATTGTTTATCAATCGGATCCCAACTCTTTGCGTTTTTCTTTTTACAAATAGGAATTGAAATCGGCAGCGTTGAAGACCCTACAGCCAAAGTCCATCAGAAAAGAGTCGCATTCATTGGACGAGAGAAGCAGAAGGCACAGCGGAAGCGTTTCCGAGGACTCCAGCGAACCCAAAAAGATCTCTGAAAAGAGCCGCACACACTCCTTCATCCTGGAGCTGGAACAGGGCTCACAAGAGGTCCTCAAGCACCGCCCTGGCGGGAAATTTGACCGGCATACCCGGAAAGACTCTGTTTCTAAAGAGCGCAAGGAGAAGGATCGGAGCGTGTCGGACGAGCGGGCAAAACCCAAGCAAAAGCCGGAGAAAAGTCGAGCCGAGCCCCAAACGGGCGAGGCCCCACAGAAGGAGGCCCCCGCCGGCAAAACGACATTTTCAGAGGAAAAAGGGGAGAAAAAGGCAAAGGTCAAAGGTGAGAAGAAGACGTCGGGAGCGGTGAGGGAAGGAAGGGGGTCCGTGTTGGAAGGTGCGACGGACGAGGGGACTTCTAAAGACCCCTCGTCCTCCAAGAAAGGGAAGGCGGCCTCCACGGACTCCCCCAAAGCGGAGAAGGATAAGGAGGGAGAGAAGGAGAGGGGGAGGGAGAAGGTCAGAGAAAAAGAGAAGCCAAAGGGGGAAAAGAATTCCACTAAAGGTGAAAACTCCAAGGTGGCGCTAACACCGGATACATTGAGTGCCTCCCGCGCAGAGCGCGGGGAGGTGGAGACGGACGGCGCCAAAAAGAAGGAGAAGCCTCCCAAGGAGCTCCTGAGACGCTCAAAGAGCTGCTCTGAGGACCGGCAGGGGGAGAAGCCCAAGGTGAAAGCAGAGGGCAAAGACGGCGAGAGGGAGAAGACGACCAAAGTCGACGCAGAGGGCCAGAAGTCGAGCAGGTCAAGCTCTGAAGCGGACAAGGATCCCAGGAGGTCCAAGGTCACGGAGAAGGGAAAGGTCCCAGAGAAGACGTCCAAGTTGAAGGTCAGGGAGGACGTGAAGAGTCCGTCGTCATCGAAGAGTGAGAAGAAGGCTCCGGCCGAGGTCAAAGGTAAAGCGGTCCCGCCGGTCGGCAAACACGACGCCGCGAAGGAGAAGATGAAAGACGGAAGCGCAAAGGAAGACAGACACGCCCCGGAAGACCCTCTCCAAGAGAAACCTGAGGAAACCCGTAGGACTGCCAAGAGAAAATCCGAGAAGGGAGACAAAATCCCGGACAAAAAGGACAACGACGGGGCCGAGACGAAGAAGAAGACGACCAAGGGTCACCAGGGCGACGACAAGCTCGAAAAGGCTGTGGCGTCCTCGCTTCCCTCTCCGGTTGTCGAGGCGGAAGAAACGCCGGCCAAGAAACCGGCGCTCCTCCAGGACACCAGCACCGACTCTGATCCTGCCGTCGCCACGGCGACCCCCACCACCGCCACCACCACCGCCACCGCCTCCCCGTCAGACGACACGTACGACGCCCTCAGCGACATCACGCCCGAGCCGGACGAGGGAGAGACGGAGGCGAGGCTCAGAGACCTGGAGGGTCAGCCGGGTGTGGCGCCCAGTGTGGCGGAACCCCTGCTGACCCTGATGGACATCTGCACGTCGGCAGACGCCATGTTGACACGGGACCCCCCTCAGGCGCCGGTGGTGGCGGACGCAGAAGAGGCCGACATGAAGATGATGACGGAGGCCGCGCTGACCCTTCTGTCCATGGACCCGGAGAGCACAGTGTCCGCCTGTGTCCTCCCTCCTCCTCCGCCTGCACACACCACGCAGGACCCGGTACCTCAGGACGAGGCCCCCGCTGCAGGGGATGCAGGGACAGGAGGGAAGGGTCTTGCTGATGATGCACCACCTGTGGCGGGAGTCGAACCCGAGACTGAAACTGCAGAAGAGCCGTCCCCGGTTTCCCCTGACCAAGTCAACGAGCCTGAGGATAAGAAGACACAACGCACAGGCACGTCCAGAATATTTTTCTTTGAAATTGTCTTTTAAGGACATATTCATATTGTCTTTTTTGTACTATATATGTATATACATTTTTTTAAACTTGTACAACATTCCTTCCACAGATGTGTCTGATAGTTCAGAGAAAGAACCAATTGTTTCCAGGGAGCACACAGCGCCTTCACCTGTTCCAGAGGTGAGAAGTTACACGGTCGGTCTTGCCACGGGATTCGCTGTGCATCCAGAATATATCTGGTGGTCATTCTAAATTGCTTCTTGAACATTTTGTAATAATGCAATATATTACATGATTAAATACAATTTCAAGTATTTCATTAAAGAAGATCATGATGATTCATGTAAAATCTTTTATTTGAACTTACATTTGAACTTTAATTTAACTAAACTGAACTGAACGTTGACGTTATAATATTCAAAGAAATGTATGTTTACCATTCCTCTATTCTTTCTGTTTATAGGTTGATCAAACTAAGTCCAACCAGAATCCGACTCCTTTGAGTGAGGAAAAGCTAGGAGATCCGGAGATGGAACCAGAAACACCATCTGTCCACGTGTTGTCACCGTCAGTGGAAATAAACGGTAAGAAGTTTTGATTTGATGTGGCTTTGTTTGTTGTTTGTCGTTTTTTAATATCATATTGTATACATTTGATGTATTTATGAGAATAATTCAAAAGCTTGCTGTTTGCGGATTGATGTTGACTGCTGGTGAAATTGTTTCTGTGATTCTGTGTGCTTACCTGTGGTTGCTCATGTCAAAGGTTTTTCATTTACATTGTTACAACTGCTTCAGCTGCAGAAGAAGCTGTGACCGAACCCCTAAAGACCAAAGAAACAACCGCCAACACCCAGGTGGTCTGTTCTGAACCTCCCCCAACCAATGTGTCGGAAGAGTCTGAAAGCTCCAGCCAACCTGGTAAGGCATGATGTATATATTTTAGTAAGGAAAGGAGAATACCAGTCTTTCCTTTTCAATGCTGTTATCTGATCTTGGTTCTTCTTCCCTTCAGGAGAATCCAAGCCAGAGGTTGTGGGAGCCCAGACGAGCACGAAGGTGAGCTGCAGATCGTGGATGTTTTTATTTTCCGCTAGCTGTTATTTCTGTGTGTCGAGTGGTCCCTGAGCGAGACACATAACCCTTACTGCTCCCTCCCGAGTGGCGGGCTGTTCCCTGCATGGTTGACACCGCTTGGTGTATGAATGCGTTTATGAATGGGTGAATGTGAGCACTAATTGTAAAGCGCTTTGAGTGGCCATAGGTTAGAAAATCTCTATAATTGCAGTCCTATTTTTATCCTTTTGTTTTGCGGGGTTGTATTTCCTAGCGGTCTGTTTCTGTCCAATAGGAGGAGGAGATGGAGGTTGGGGAAAATCAGGCAACGGTGGATGTTGACAATGTTGGCAAGTAGCTAGTGATTAATCTTTCCTTATTCTGTACAAAATCTAACTTTTACAGTTTTCTAATAATGCTATTCTTTATGTATAGTGGATGATCTAAATCAGCAAAACATTAATGTTATTCACATGTTATGTTTTTAGTAGCCGAAGTGGTTCAAGCGGTACCGGAGGGAGAGGGGGTAACAAAAGATTCACAAAATGTAAGTCATCTTTTAACATTCACACGGAACAGAAATTGCTATTGTTAACCAAACCACATGTTTGTCTGACTTTTGATTGACTATGTTGTGTGTATCCCGTCTTCACAGACGGTGTGTGATGTTCCGGACCAGACGCAGGAGGTTGTAGGGACCAAACATCAACATAAATCCAAGACTGCGGAAGAAACGGGTGAGTGTGTTCCCTACTTATCCTAGCCTGGAGATCTTTGGCGTCAAGAGGCAATACAGCACCATTCATAGTTTAAATAATGATCACAAACTATCAGTCGAAATCAATCAACAAACTTAAACTTGAGTAAACTTGACTTGTTGTGGGTTGTCTTCTCTCTTCCAGTGTCTGACTCGGATAAACAGGAGGAGGGGAAGGCAGCAGACCTGTCCCAGAAGGTTAATATCAAGTCTCCTATATGCATATAGTACTACTATTATTCTTTAAAGTAGCCATAGCACTGTTATGATCATT
>OOFG01044514.1:6421-16842 GCA_900323295.1 Molva molva
GCAGCTCCGCCCTCTTCTCCAGTCCGCCCCTCTCGCCCAGATAGCTATGCTGGGTTGGTACTCCCTCCACCACCACCACCACCACACCCTCACCCCTCTCTCTCTCTCTCTCTCCCTGGGCTTCCAGGAAGCAGGCGGGCTCTCTGAGCTGCCTGCAGTGTTCCTCTGGAACCATGAGCCATAACAGTTTGACTCGTTTAACGACTGGACAATGCCGCCCCCAATGGCTTCTCAGCGATGCGACGGAAAGCTTAGACACTTCCTGTACAGATGGATTTTTGTCGTTTTGGACAGACGTTGTACAGAAATGAACGCTATTGCACAGGCGCACTTGACTAAGCAGGGCCGACGTCGTTCTGTGCCTTTCTTGACCCCTCGTTTTACATGAGTCAGTAAGAGGAAATCTCAGGACTTAAATGTCACGCTACACTATTTTTGTTACTCTTGTTTTTTGTAACAGTCGGTTTGTCTTCTCTGTAACATGCAACACACACACACACACGGACGGACGAGAAAAGGGTTTTCACTATTGCTCTCTCTGTAAACCAAAGGCAGGGAAATCTGCATGGCTGTGAATCCAAATATTAGTGTTAAATATCAGGACCTTCACATGTTTAAATTGTAAAAATCCATACATCCATGTAGTCTTTAAATGTCATTCAAATTGATTAATTCACTTCATGATAATAACCACCTCCACTGCCAAGGAGTACACAGAATACTGTGCAGGCCTCCTTCTGAAGCGTCACCACATTCATCTTAACGGTTCACTTTGTCTCATCAGGATGGTCTCAAGTTCAGAGGTTTGTTTGCTCGTTTGGGGGGGGAAACGAGTGGCCTAATTCGTCTTGTTGGTTATTTTATTTGTTGGGTAAAGGGACCAATCCAAGTTTGTGTTTTGTGCATGTGTTTGTCACAAATCGCCCTGCTGTACCCTTGCTGCTGCAGCTTTGAAACGTGTCTTCACAAAGAGTTTACGAGGAGAAAATGTGTGCTTTAAGTGTTTTCGGGCCGGCATCTTGTAACGGGTCATGAAAGGACGACCTGTGTGGATGCTTGGAGTTGTAGGTGTGTTGACACTATTAAAAATATGCAAATAAAGTAATGTATCTTACGTTTGGCCATTTCTGCTTTGGCTTTTCATCCCAAGAAACTGCACACTTCAGAATTTGATGAGTTGTAAATAAAATAGATTAGAGTTGAGTACTAGATCTGTATATCAACATTTCATGACTACAGCTGCGACAAAGTGCAAGGGATTCAGTTAACCGCGAAGGGGTGGAAAATACAGCAGGTGTCTCCATAAACCAAAATAAGAACTGGGCTCGCAGTTCACATTCCACATACGGAGTCCATTAAACCCTGTGTCTGCCAAACTGCTTAGCTTCAAACCCAGATCTCTCTCTCCTCCCCAAAGCAAACCTCTAAATGTTCTGGCCCTCCTTATTGGCCCAGTTCTAACCTAAAGCTATGGTTCCCTGGAGTCTTAAGTTTGACAAGCTCTTTTATTATTACTTATACAATATGTTAAATCACACTTATTATGTAAATATTGTGACATATCCCCTTCACCGTGCAAATAAAACACACCGATTGCAGCGTCTAAGGAAGCACTTTTATTATGTTGAGACAATCAAATAATATTTTCAGTTTCTTATTTAACTATACCTATGGTATACCACTTCAAATCTCCAATTCTGACTGGCTGGTATATGTTTTTTTGTGTGTGTGTGTTTTTATACAACCTACTATACTTGCAGCATACCATACAGGTTATGATTCATTTGAGGCTATGCAGAGACTACGTTGGTAGCCACAGACGTCTCGCCGTTCAGATTCTTGGCTCTGCACATGTACTTCCCAAAGTCAATGGTCTCCATGTCTTCCACGGTGATGACGCTCTGGGAGATGAGGGTGGTGCGTCCCAACCCCCTGTTCACCAACCTCTTGGAGCCCTGGATGTCCACCGGGCGCTGGCCCTGCAGAAGATAGTCAATGGAGATTATTACTAGGTCTTCTGCACCAACTGTTATGACACTGGACCAGCCACATTTGGGACCATCTTTTGTTGAGGGGAATTCCTGGGGAAGTACTCCCCAGGAATTCCCCTCAGGTGATTGAAATAACCGACCCGGGTGGTCTGTTGGGCTTCCCATCATAATTGATTTCGGTGTTTGATTGGGGATTTTTACCTGACCAGGGTAGGACCAGCTGAAGCTCACGTCCACGTCGGGCTCCCCCAGCACGGTGCAGGTGATGTTAATGGTCGAACCTCCTCTCACAAACTCATGAGAGGCCTCCACGTTCACAAATGGAGGCCCGCTAGGAACTGTGAGAATGTTTATAAATATTATACTTCCATGCATGCGAGGGTTCCTTGGTAACCTTTTATACACAACTATGGTATGAATGGGAGTAAATTAGGGTGTGACTCTAACTCTACCGTGTAACCCTCATTTTAGCACCCAATCTTGGTGGTCCATGTATCCTGGAGAAGTACAAAGCATGGCTTTACCCTCCACGTAGAGCAGCTGGAACTTGGTCGAGATCTGCGGGGTGCCCTTAGTCACGGCCTTGCAGTAGAAGACTCCCTGGTGCTCCGCACTGGGGCTCTGCAGGACAAATCCCCTGGTGGGGTCGTAAGTCACCAGGGTGCCGTTGGCGGGGATCTCCGCAGGAGGGACCTCCTTGTGCAGGGACACCTTGGCCACAGGGGAGGTGACGCGGCAGGGCACCACGGCGGGCTTGTTTGGGCGCAGGTAGACGATCTCAAAGTGGATGGCAGAAGGGACAAAGAGATTGTCCTTGTCTGGTGGGGCAGGGGGAGGTAACGGGGGAATTAAAGGACACTCTTGCCGATGGATCCTAGGAGGTCAACTAGAGTAGTGGATGAGGTGGACTACACACGCACATGCACACACACACACACACTATGTAAAGTGCTTTGGGTACCTAGAAAAGCGCTATATAAATGCAATCTATTATTATTGTAGAGCAAAGTATGTGGATGCGGAGGTCCTTCACTAACTCCAAGGCTAAAAGCAACCGTTTGAGGACAAGACACTTGGGTCTCCTGTATCACAACTGTTTACCGGTGAAATAGATGTATGAAGAAGAGCTTTGATCTGGGTCTTTGTGGCAATCCGATCCGTCACAGAGTATGACCCAGCAGCTGTAGTCCCCCGTGTCGGCAGCAGAGGGCGATGTCAGAATCAGCTGGCTGTACTTGTCACTCTGCTTGACGCTGGAAGAAGAAAAACAAAACACACATTGGGGACTTTTTAAAATATGTAAATCACACTCAACATAGAGTAGAGCATGGGGTGATATTTGGAGACTAACAGTAGAATACTGATGTGAGTCTGGTTAATGGTTAAAGTTTATAAACAATTTAAGGCTTACCGGCACCGTGTTACCAAGTTGCTGTTTATATGTTGTTTGAATGTTGGTATGTTGCTTGCAATACAGAGTAGGCCTACAAAGGTCAGTTTACATGGTGGAAAATATTATGCCGGAATGGATTCACTTTAAGATGACAATTATATAAAACAGTATATAAAGTATGGTATATAGTATATAACAACTTTAAAACAATTAAATGTATATGGTTTACATGTGAATATGTGAGACACGACATTGTCTACAATGTGGTTGCACCCATTGTTTTCAACCTCTAGATGGCACCAAACTCCCAGATTTAGTCTTGAGTGTAGTTGCCCTTTTATCACCTGAGGCGGGAGTCGTTGTATGTGTTCAGGTAGGAGGGATACGACCAGCCGATGTTGGTGCCTTTGCACCGAAGTTCGATGTTCCTTCCCGGGGTCAGTGTTGTGGTCCCGCCCAGACGCAGGAAGCGTCCTTTATCCAGGACCTGCGTCAGTAAGGACTGGCCCCGCCCTCCTGTCTCCTTCTCCTTCAGTTTGGAAATTCGCCCCTTCGCTCTCTTACCACCTGGTCTGATTTGGTTCCCTACCGCATCTTTCCTGCGCTTGGCTTGCTGGCAGGATACTGCAGAAGTAGATTCAAATAAACACTTTAGTAGGGAGGGGAATCTGAAGGGACCTCACGATACGTTATAACAATGAATTTTGATACGATATGGGTTGCGTTCCGTAAAGAGCGCGATACGATATTCCGATTTTATTTGTGCGATTATATATTTTGAATGGTTTAACGATGGGGATCGGATTTTACAAGGCCGTCGGTGTGCACCATTGTTTTTTAAATTAACCTGGTCAAACAGAACAAAGTTCATGCAAATTTACTATTGGCGAATATACTGTAGCGTCCCTTGTAGGATGCTACCATTCATTTGCTTCCACCAAGATTACATTGTCTTTCTGGCATTATTGTTTTTATGTCTTTGAGTCAACCTGCTGGTACAAGTATTGTGGAAACAAATAATCCTGATACTTTCACCAAACGATTTTTCCCCCATCCCTATATTATAGTATATCATAGTATTTTTTACTATAACTATACATGGTATAATACTGAGTCATTATATTATAAAGGAGTCAGGGGGGGGGGAAGAGAGAATGTGAAAGTGAGAAGATAGAAACTGCATAGAATAGAGATTAGAGATTGCTGACTGTCCCTTGAAATATTGTCAAGGAACAGTCCCATAACCAAAGATGAAGCAGTTCTGGTTTGACTTTAGGTGAACTATGAAATCTATTGCCATTCTAACACATGTCCTAGCGTGTCCTGTAAACCAGCACCAGATAACCAAGTGTCCCTTTAAAACTATGTTTGCCTTGTCCATCTGGAGAGCCTGAGGGCTCAACTCCTCCCTCAGCTGAACCAACAGCAGAACAGGAAGCGAGAATGATCTGCTGTCTGGACCTCTGCCTTCTCTCTCTCACTCTCTCCCTCTTGTTGCTTATTTTGAACCATGTTTTTGTGTTGAGTGAACAGAGGTGTTATTTGGGCCCTATGAACTCCAGATATGCAGCAGTTAATGTGGGTGTGGACCTCTCAGGTGAGTTTGTGGTTGATATGTTCTATTGTTTTGCACCCAGTGAAGAGGTCAACGATGGGATGGTTAATTAGAAAAATCTGATGCACAAAGCAGATGCAACTCATTTCACGTCTTTGGCAGAATCACATAAAACAAATTAAAAACACTCTTAAAACACTGTTGTATAAGTTCTCTCAAAAACCAAAGGAAAAAAGGGAATCAAATCCACATTTAAAGTAAGGATTATGTATTTTATTTTCTCTTATGTAATATGAAAAAGCATTACGGCTGTGTGACCTCATCCCTCTCAGTTAATCTTTTAGCCACTAGTCATTCACATGTCACATTATGCCAAGTCAAGCAAAAGGCAATTTTCCACCTTGTGTGAACAATAAAGTTTGCTTTTTCTCCGTTTCTTCCTCCAGAATAGTGGAGATCAGATGTCTCAGTGAAATCAAAGGGGAAAACTGCACTTTTCTTTAAAGAATAAACCAAGAGAAAGGCGTCCAGAAGGAGAAGCTGTGGATATGGAAAACTCTGATCGTTACATACCGTGTTGGAGCTCCACCCAGACCAGCGCCAGGCAGAGGACGAAGCCCAGCTTCATGTTGTGCACGGGGGGTTGCAACGGGAGGGCTGGGTGCCCCTAGGGTGGGGCAGGGGTGGAGAGGCCTCGGATACCTGGGAGAAACGTCACGGCAGTTGGAGGGTGGGGGATAATGGCGATAGACCCTGCTGGTGTTTTAACAGAACTCTGTTAGACTCCCAGATCCATTCTCCTCTTAGACCGAGAGGAAAGTGGAGAGGAATACTTTGGGTTCCCCCACCCTCCAATAACTCTCTCTTTCCAGATGTCAAGGGAGCCAAATATACTCACATGCACGCTCTGGCGCCCTCTGCTGGATAAATACAGCGTCGGTGAAATTTCAGTTTATGTCTTTGAGACGACTGTTTAGCCTGGCCCTAGAGCGTTCAGTTATAACTTCAAATTCAATCATTACGAAAACAATTGTAGTGATTTATTAAATCAAGACTAGTCTTATTTAAATAAATAAAATAAATAAAAAAATATTGTATAGTTAGTAACAAATGATAACACATAATTCCATCGTGGAAACTAACATGTTCTGATAACTCTTGAATTGACTTAACTGAAAGGCAAACGGAATTCATTAAGAGTCAACACTACTAGAAATTGCATTAACTACAAGGCAAGAATAATAATCTTGCAGCCTGGACTGTCCATTAATTATGTTTTTATTCCACATCAAACAACATCAGGTCAAACTGATAATGGTTGTTCAAAATATTATTTCCTCAATGGTGGTCTTTCTAACAATGCAAAGATGCACCAAAAAATGAAATCTAACTCTTTTGAATCATGGTTAACCAGATAAATATTCTAACATTATGTTAACTAAAGTTTAATAATATATATCCTCAAGACCACAATATATGCCCACAACTCACTCTCCATTCTCAGCATGTTCAGAGAAATGAATGGTAAAGTCAAATGAATAGGAATTTATCATTTTCCCAGCCCAACAGTTTGAGAGCTGAACAATTCAATCAGATCCTCAAAACAATAGGTCCTAATGTGAATATGCACACTACATCTGATTGGTCTCTTTTCAATGACAGATCAACATCAGACAGCCAATAACTGTACAGCGACATAGCTAATACAAATAACAGATACAAACAGACGCAAAAATACATGAGTCTGTAATACTCTGACAGAGATTAAAAGAATAAGACAACTTTGTTTAGTATAGGAATGATATAATGAATGATAAAATAATATTCATAAAATATCTAAACATTTTAAACAGATGATTCAATGTAACCGATTACTAATAACCAATCATCTGTCCCATGGGGACGGATGACTGCTAACCCTTTAATGTCAAGGGTTAGCAGTATGGGTAATTTTAATACAGTTGTCCACTCAATGAGTTTTTACAGGTCAAATATGGGTGGAACAAGTTTCTGTAGCCAAATCTAATAGAATGTGAGAGAACAGTCTTTATTACCTACCATTTCCACCAGAGAGCATGAAGTGTTATTTCAATAATACTAGCACAGTTTAACACACAATTTCGTCAATTCACTTATTTTCGTAACTTTAAAAAAGATAAGACAAAAATAAACAGATCCCCCTGGCTGTAATTTATCTGTACAGTACAAAATACAAGAAAGTCTACAGAAAGAAACAAACACTCCCATGAGATGCACAGTAAAAGTCTGTCGACCTCCTCAAAACTGCTTCAATGTTAAATTCAAAATGGCCGTCGTTCTCTCCAGTGTGTTACCTGTCCTCTTCCCCGCCCTGCACGCCGCCGTGCCTCTGGCTGTCCGTCACTCTCTCCCAACCACGTCACCCTGCAGTCCAGCCAAACATGCCCGACATCGGCAGACTCCTCACCCACCACACCCATCCACCGATAAACATAACATTGACATGATACCTTAGTCTAGAGAGAATGAGAGTGTGTGAGCGAGCCGGGCAGACGTGCAGCAGACGAGGGGTCGTGTCAAGGCGTAGCTGCATGGATGCATTGGATCATGCATCGGTCCCCCCCTGCTGGACTACTCACAAAATGTTTGTTGTGCATGTTTGTTTGTATTGTCGTTGTTTGTTGTTTCCTTTCTAACACTTGCTGGTCTTTTCTTTGCGGATACATTGCTCCTGGCCCGCCTTCTTCCCGCCGTGGTTCTGCTTCTCCTGATTGGCTGTCTGGATCTTGTTCTGCATGGTGGTGGTAGTGGTGGAGGTACCTATGCCGGTGCTCTTAGGACGGGCCCGCAGCTGATTGCGCTCCTCGCTGTGCCACATGCCGTACCCAAAGTAGATGACGAAGCCTGGGAGACCAAGGACAATGTGGAGGGAGGAGTGATTCATTTAGCTTTTATCCAAAGTGACTTAAAGTGATTTTTTCACTTCGATACATGTCACTTATGAGCTTGTAGGGGTTAGGGGTCTCTTGCTCAAGGATGCCTACAGGTAGGCTGCGGACATTGGGGGTTCGATCCCAGAACCTGTCGGCTGCGAGTCAAACACCCACTCCCCTAGAATACCCTGCCCCCTGTTGGGGGATGGGGGATGGATGAAGAGATAAAGAGAGTAGGTGATGGGAGTTACTCACCCACAGCCATCCAGGCTGAGAAGCGGATCCACGTGTCTCCGCTCAGCTGAACCATGAGGTAAATGTTGACGAAGATACTCAGGATGGGCAGGAATGGCAGCAGGGGAACCTGGGTAAAATCACAGGATGTTACTCAGCAAGTATGTAATGCAGTATATTCCACCTTATGGTACATAGTATGTACTCAGTATCTTATGTTATGCGGTATATGACATAGTATGTTACTCAGTATGTAATGTTATGCAGAATATTTACACAGTACGTAACACAGTATGTATGTGTCATGTTGACCACAGTGAAAATAAATCCAACAAAGCAAGATAGTTTACCACACAATTCAAAGACAGAACAACTTCAACAGCACAATTGAAATGCCTCCCCTTTCCTTCAGTCATCAGTGCAATTACAAAGGAACCCTGGTTCGATCAGCCAATCACAGAGCCTGTAGTGGACCCACCATGAAAGAAACCTTCTTGTTGGTCTGCGGCTGTCTGCAGATGAGGAAGACACAGCCGCCGAAGAGGATGAGACAGACGCAGAGGGTAGCCAGGATCCAGATCTCCAGGCCGAGGATGGAGTACCCATGGTATGTGGTCAGGTAGCTGACTATACAAACAAGGATCACTGCAGAGGGACAACACACGCACACGCACACGCACACGCACACGCACACGCACACGCACACACAAAACACAGATGTTACCGGGCATCAGGATATTGTTGTGGCTTGGGTGTTCGATTCCCAGCTAAAAGGTTCTGTGTTCGATCCCCAACGTTGACAGCCTTACATGTAGTTGACCTTGAGCAAGAGGCCTAACCCCCTCCCCCGCCACCCTGCTCCTTAATCGCACTGGATGTGGAGACAGTGTGTGAGTGTCATTCACCATAACAAGCCATGTCAAAAAGCTATCGTCATTTTCAGATGAGGTAGTGAGCAAGAACTCAAAAAGGTTTTACTGGTAGGGGCACTGAATTGCTGTTTAGAATGATTACTGCGATTTAGTTGAATTTAACATTTATTATGACATTCAGAAAAGTAACAGCATCTTCAGTAGTTCAATTTTGAGTTGCTCGATAGAAAACATGGGTGGTCCGGGTACGCTCCACCTACCCAGGAACCCGACGGACATGTTGACCACGGAGGAGGAGTGCTCGGAGGGCGTGGAGGGGGGGTGCAGCAGGGCCTGCAGGGTGGAGCCCCCTCCCTTCATCATGTTGAGGTGGGACTCGGACTCCGTGAGGTCGGACTCGCCCTCCTCTGAGGAGAGGAACGCCCGCTCGCCGTTACATGGGCGCTTCTCCAGCACCCCGTCTGGTTGGTACCTGGGAGGGGGGGGGGAGCATAAGGTCAGAGTTCACAGTTGTTTTGTTTTGGGGTTTTTCTAAGACGATGGCTGAATTCCAAATCGTGTTCCTACGTCTTTCGTCCTATTGCTCGCTCACTGGTGGACGGAGGTCGATCTGGGCCACTACCTCCTCTCTTGTTTTGTTTGTTTATCTGAATCTCCAAAGCACGTTGTGTGTATAGATACACTGATCTTCTGTCCACAGTTCATTCGGTGGACACGTGAGGCTGCTTCTCCAGCCTAAAGGAGTGATATTATGCCACCAGGTGTGAGTGTGATTAGCCATTACAAGCCGTTTGAAAATCTGCCCTTCCCTGTGCCTAGGTGTCTAGGTGGACACTCCCACTTGTGATGTCACTAAAACACAGGAAAAGGCAGATTTTCAAACGGCTTGTAATGGCTAATCACACTCACACCTGGTGGCATAATACCACCCCTTTAATATGTATTGGAACAGTGGGTACAATGGTAAGAGCAGAACATCTGGAGGTTGAGGAAGCGAGGACTATTAGAATCCGGCCTATGACTAGACTATAGGTCAGAGCATACAAGGTCACCTCCACTGCTTGTTGAAAAGTTGTGTGTGAACATCTTTTCTAGTAGGTCAATAAAAAGCTAACCAATAAAAGCCCTGTGTTGTATCCAGATGTTTTGACATACATTCCTGGTATAGCTTGCTGTTGACTGCTCTAAAACCACTTTTCCGATGGTCTCATTTGGAGAAACGCGTTATGTTATGGTGGATTTTCTTGCGCAACACAGATCACTTCAGGAAACAAGTGAGGCACAGATAAGTATTTATAAACCGGGAGAAAGTTGGAAAAACAAGAGCATAGTGTATGGAGCTATACCAGAACTCCGGCGCCTTGTCAGAGACATCTAGATTGGGGAGTTGTGCAAGGCGAGGAAATTGAGTAAACAGCCGCGTGTGTTCAGGCAGCAGCTTGAGCTGCGTACAATGGGACCATT
>OOFG01044536.1:1315-19603 GCA_900323295.1 Molva molva
GACGCAGGCTCCGCCTTCCTCTTGGCCTCCGTGGGACTCGACCACAAGGCCGGCTTCACCTGCAACACCACCAGTGCGCTGGAGTCCGCCAGCGATACCCTTGTCGTCGCATGTCGGGGTAAGGTCTCCCCCGAGCCCGGACGCTAGCTCCTCCTAGCTAATGACGTGATGCCGCAAGCATTTCTCAGTGGCCAACTCTGGTATCGTCATCCATTTTGGGCAAACACACTAGCTTCGGCTAATACATATGCTCCCGCTGGCTGACCATATAACACGTCCATGATGTGCATGCTCACATTCAGTGACCTACTGATATGCGTGCTAACAAAATTTTGAAAAACCTGAAGTATTTCTGATTCAGGGTTCTACGTATTTCTAAATGGATCTCAATTTTCACTTTGGACAAAAAAAATGGTGGAACTGGCTCTGGGCATAGCTCAGAAAACAGAAGTTATAAACTGAAACTTCTGGTTTCGAACTTCTGGTTTCGAACTTGGGAGGCCCGCTCCCAAGTTCTCCATACACTTTGAGGAACTCAATACTTTGACATCATAATTGTATCCGCATTTTGCAACAACAATGCCTAGCTTTCACATGAAATGAAAACGCATTCTGAGACCTCAACTTGATTCCATTTGCGTGTCAAAAAACGTTTTTGACTCTGTGTCTGTCTCTCTCGTTCTCTCTCTCTCCAAAGATCCAGTCCCAAAGCCCGCTAAGACCTCAAACTTTGGTCATGGTGTTCTCCTCGGGAGCTGCCTTGGTATTCTGCTTGCGATTATAACTTATATCCTCAGAGGTGAGTGTGAAGACAATAAGCCATATGGGACTGTTTATTGTGGAAGTTTAAACTTTAAAGTTAAAAAAAATTTTAAAACGGTCTAGTCCCACAAATCTGATTAAAATCAGGAAACAAGGCATAACTCCGCCTCCGCCATTTTCTTGTTTCTTGGCCCGAGTTCTTTGTCGTCTCCCCCCAGAAGCTCTGCTATAATATAGTAGGACTGCTGAATCGGAGATCATCCTGTCTAAATTCAAACATGAGCTAGTCTGAACGTAAACCAAGAGTTACGCAATGACCCTACATATTTGGGTGGTACCAACTGATTTAGTTACGAAATAAGATGACATCTTCTGCGGATTGGGTGTAACCTCAATCTTTTCTAAGGTTGACATGACTCATACGTTTTAAAAGAAAAACATTTCGAAATAAAGTAATAAGCCGCTGTCTGTGTCAGCAGCATGACCTGACTCAGGAAAATATTAAGCGACATTATCATTTACGTTCAGATGTATTGTAATTAACTTCAACCGGAGAAAGATGCAATTTTTGTTTCAAAGTAGCTAGTTACAACGTACGATTCGGTGAACACTTTACACTTGAACTTAGGATCAGACTGACATTGGGTGCGACAGGTTGCATATTTGTTAACTAGCTATTACAAGCCATTTAAAAATCGACTCTCTAGTTACATCACATGTGGGGGTGTATAAGCCTAGCGGTTGGTACGGTCCACTGGGTAGGCTGGTTGGTTGATCCCTCCATCATACATCTGGATGGACACTCCCACGTGGGATGTCACTATGGGTTAGGTTCTAAAAATGGGGTGTCATGGCCAATCAACATCACAACTGGTGGTGAAATAGGAGCCCTTTAAAATAAATCCAAACCAAAAAAGGTATCTAAAGCTGTTGGTGTCTTGATTTCTTGTGTCACAACACATCCCTTACAAACTTTGTTCTCCCGGTAATGAGTAATGAGTTTAAGGGTGAATCTGCACTATGAACCACAGTGCAGAGACATTCCCTGATATAAAGACCATCACGCTGCCGCTAATGCTTTACGGAATGACGAAGGTGTTAGGTGCTTTTTTGTAACACCTAAATAACGTAATTGTTAAACTTGTTTTATCCTTTTGTTATTGCAGAAAAAATTGAAGCTTCTATTAATTATCTCACCGGTAAGTCAATTTCTTTCACTTTTGTAAATTACATTGCAAATTATAAATTACTTAAAAAATCACTCTATTCTTTCTATTTTTCAGATGAATGATGTCCGTCTAACAAAATGAGTTCCCCTCTAATATGTATTCTGACAAACAGAACGGTTAGATGGTCGGTCAGTCGTCTCAATCAGCTCACTGTAGCATGATTATGTGGCTTAAACCGATCTAAATGTAACGTTGGCTATTTAACTACTCGAAAGGCACCACTTCGGTTAGGAAGAATATCATTTCTGTAAACAAATGTCTGCATATGAATGCAGCATCCATAGGCAACAGGAACAAGATTGTGGTATCGGAAGCGTTCTTGTTTCCGTTTGTGGTCCGAGTAATCTTGACCAATCAAGTTTGAGCATGCTTCGGCTGCATGCAGGTAAACGGTCCGTGTGGACAGCAACAATCTCGGATCCCATCGGCTATCGTCTGACGACAATTACGCTTTTCTTTTTGCCTTGATACCGGTTTATAGAGACTAGTCAAAATAACGATGTTTGTGTATTCTGTGGAGAAACGTTCGACTCGGCTGCTTGTTAAACCGTCCGGTCGTGGATGTCTTCTATCAACTCCAACCCCAATGTTTGCGTCTCAAATTGCTAATCGGACTGGAAACAGTGATACACGCACGGAAGAGGAAATCTTGGCCCGGATATCCATTATCCGGACCCAGGAATATCGCCCGTTGTCCCCAGAGGATAAATTGTCATCAGACGATAGCAGTTGGTTTATGAGATTGGGAAAAATATAACTCCTATTAGATTATGCTATTACGATTAATTAATCTAGCCAATTTAATCTCTGAGGTCGAGGTTCTTGTCTAAAATCAATGAATCTACGATCCATCAACTACGAGTAGATTATAATGACATTTATTTACAAAATAAAGAAATGCATGTAGCATGAATAAATGATTAGGAGGAAAACATCATAAATGAAACATAAATGAAACTACAAAGACCTGAATCTAATCTATTTATTCAGCAACTTCCCCTAACTTGTTCTGGGAGGCAAGCATAGTGTTTACTTGGGGACGTTTTCGGAAATCAGCTGGTCATGCTATCTGGAATTTTCTGGAGAATTACAAGAGTGTTTCCCTGAAGAGGATGAGACAATGGATGTCTCATGTGATTGGGCCTTTCCCTAGTTTATCACTATCTGGACATAGCGTTGCACAACGCCTATTCTGCTTTTCCTGGATTTACCCAGATAATAAAGAATTTACATCTCAAACAATAAACTAGATTAGATTTAAGGCAAACCGTGTAATGAGATTTAAAGAAAAAAGCAGATGTGCAAACTAACAAATGTAACTGAGGAAGTTTACACAAACACCAGTTACTTTATTAGAATAAAGTTACAGTTAAATCAATATAAATAAAGGTAATATACGAAGTATATGAATCAACAAAAGATGTGACCACATGGATACACAATGAAAATCCCTTCTACTCAAGCCATAAACATGAATTGAATCACTTGATTACATGACCACAATATGTGATTGCATTCAATTAACTTTGAATTTAAATTTAACGTTAACTAATAAATACCGAGAAGTAGAGTACAGAGAGAGAAGGACAAAGAGGTTGGTGCTTCCACACATGTTCCCCATGAAGGTCACCGCACTGTTTTCTGAGGCCCACTATAGCTGCAGGGGGTAGGCCAGAGGTGGAGAGACAAAGGGGGATGCACTGAACGAAATAGAGGCACTATAGTTTCTCAAATAGGAATAACAACCTTCATGTGTGCTCGGCACACTCGTTTTTCACAGTCCAAGTTGTGGATCATCCTGGCGAGGATGGCCTTGTATTTCTATGTGTAAATGTGTATGTGGGACAGTGTGCAACTCAGGAACGCATGGAAGAGGGGCCGGGAACATTACCCTGTCCCAAAGGGTGCATGGTTAGACTCGTCACGTGGTACAAAATGTTGAGTGTGTTTTGCAGTTGAATTAACAGCGTTGGCGTCCATTTGGGCAGTGTAGTGAACAAAGTTCATTTTAGGGAAGGCAGGATGTGTAGGTGAGGGTACGCTGTGGGATAAATCACCCAGATCACGCTGACCCTGCACCAAAGTGTGTAATCCAAAGCAATGCAGCCTGGTACGGCTACACTGATCAACACCACTCACTGCTCTCGTTCGGTATTTATGGAACTACGTACATAGGCGTAGAGCTAACATTTCATTGGCCCCACTCAGGAAAACGTCACTAAAAGCGACGTTATCATTTACGTTGAGCTAGTTATGATGCATCTTAAGTTACTGCAATTTTAGTTTCAAACTAGCTAGTTACAACGCAGGATTTAGTGTGAACTTTACACTTGAACTTAGGAGCAGGCTTACCTTGGACTGGTGCAAGAGGCTGAAGATTTGTTGATAAGCTATTGCAAGCCATTTCAAAATCGACCCTCTAGTGACATCAGAGGGTGTCCACACAGAGGTATGATGGTTAGATCAGCCTAGCCGTTGATAAAGGTCCACTGGTTAGGCTGGTAGGTGACTAATATAACCAAATAAAATTCCTGTATACTTTTGAAAGGGCTTTTTGTAAGACCTAAAAATGTTGTTGATAAACTTTTCCTATCTTCTGTGATCGCAGATACAATAAGGGCTGCCATCAAATATCTCACTGATAAGTTTGAACCTTTTCTAAATTACACAAAATCACACTTTTTATTTTTATTTTTCAGATAAAGGATGCCGATCAGACAAACGGTAAGGTCTCTCGTATGCATTCAAACACCCATATATGACACACAGATTGGTTTAGATATTTGGGCCTGGTCTTTTGACTCTGTGTGTGTCTCTCCCAAATGAATACATAGAATCAACAACTAAATGATTTGCGTTTCACTTCTTTTTTTTAGCACCCCTGTGGCGCCGGACGAGGACAAGACTTGATTAATGAAGAATCCAGTATGGACACGTGTTTTATTTAAACCTTCTGCTTGAAATTGTTTGTTGATTTGATTTGAGTGGCTTGTACTGTACAGTAGTGATGCATTTTACCCTACATGCTGTTGATTTGTTCCGGTAATATATTAAAACAGTGATGCCTGTGTGCATTTGTTTTATTGCTCTAAAAGCTTTTGTGTGCTTGTAAATTATAATAGTTTAGTCATTTGTATTTTACTCTGGGGATGCGTTTCTTAAAGTGGTCCAGTGAGGATCGGGTCAGAGATCCTGGGTTTTGGTTTGCTGAGATGGTCCTTGGGTTCCTTAATTCATGGGTTCCTTAATTCTTAGTGTTGACTTTTTTCATCTCCCTGAAACCCAATGGTATATAAATCTGTCACAATTTATTCCAACAATTTACATCAGGCTGTAAGTGGTTTAACAAGCTTTAAGGGATAGGCCAAGATATCTGTAAATTGGCCTTTGCCTGTCTTACCCAGATTCAGACAAGTTACTTAATTCCAAATTCATCATTGTGCGTCCAGAATGGGAGTGTGCTTGTTTAGCATTTGCTTTACATTAACTTCTTCCATTGACTTGCAGAGTTACAAAAGATTGTAGATAGACCGCTGATGCGCGGCTGACGGGCTACCCGCCGCGTAGCCTACACAGCCAGAAGCTGCTGCTAATATAATTGTGCCAGTGGCGCTTCCCAGGTAGCCTAATAATCATAGTGCCGATTAATCTGTTTGTAGACAAACTACAATCTTGTGTTACTGGCATTGAGTAAGTGGGAGGAAAGTCATTAAAAGCGTATTCCCCTCACATGAACAGGAGCTAGGCTACTGTTACTCTGCAAGTCAATGGAAGCGGCTAACGGAAAGCAAATGCTAACCAACGCACTCCCCTTCTGGACGGACGATGATGAGTTTGGAATTAAACAACTCGTCTGAATCTGGGCGAAACAGGCACTGTCATGAATAAATATGTATAAAGTCACCTTAATGCTTAAAATGCATGTTTGTCAGCAGGCAAATTTGATTGACAGTTTGAAAACTCACAAATTATATTTGTGGGGGAAGTTTCCCAAATGCTAATCTTATCGACAATCGGTATATAGAGAATAGTTAGTAAAGACAAATGTGTTTGATAATCGGTACATACAGATGACCCACAAAAAAACAGGACACTGAAATTGCATTTGCTTTGGATATTTGGACGTCTTCTGCACCAGGAACAACCTTGAGCCGGCATCAGCTCCGGGGGCAGGGTTAGGAAGAAGGGTCTATAAGGCGGCCTTGCTGAACGGTGTAATAGATGGTTTTGGTAGCGCTCTGTTGGGGAGAGAAGAGGTTAAGCTACTCGTTTCAATTCATCTTTAACAAACGCAGTAGCAGTATAGGGGTTGTAAAACGATTTAATACAAAATCAAAGCTGCAAAATATGGTGTTGAAGATTATATGCCGTTTAGGCATTTTGGGTTGATGTATTTTATTGTGGAGGACATTCTGGATGATTTTCAATGCAATTTCTAATTTCAGAATAAAACATTTTTGAATTGCAATCCTTAATATGATGCCTTGATCTGTACAAAATATGCCTTATTTTACATATTTTGTAGTTTTTTTTTTTTTTATATATACACCTCTTCCTTTGTGCTCCCTGGCAATGTGTACCAATATGCACGCCTTGCCTTATCTCAAGACAGGATTCTCCATGAGTGGTGACTAGTTAGGTATTCACAGTGTATCTGTGGATACCTATTGTTATTCTAGGGGTTGGCTATTATTATTATTCCGGATTGGTAACGCCTATATCTCCGCGGTGGACTGGTCAAACGTTTTCAAATTTGGGTTATAGATACATATCCCCGGTAAACAGGTCTCCAACAAGTTTGGTGCCAAAATTCCCATAGGGGGCGCTATAACTTCCGGTTACAGTTAAACGTTCGGCATGTCCGCATGTATATGCCTTATTTTGCATGCTGAACATCTGTGCCATTGGGACCCATAATGTCCGTCAGGATAGATTTTGCTGTAGGCCTACAGTGAAAATTTCGGAATGTTCTTCTTCAGAACCATAGCTCTAAATGAGAAACAGTTTGGATATTCATGATCGATGGACGTGTCTGATTCAAAACGCTCGAATTGGTATTGATTGTGTAAAAAATATGGCAAAGCTATGGCAAATTCAATATATGCTAATTAGCGAAAATTATTCTATCAACCACAAGTCAGCTTCAGAAAGAAGCAGAAACTTGAAACTTGCCATGCCCATAGAAGACCCCTCCCTTAACACGTGTGTAAAATTGTGTGTCGATAGCTCAAAAGTGACGTTACAGTGTAAATTTCAATAAATGCTAAGCTAAGCGCTAATGCTCCATTTCCATCGCAAGTCCGCGTCAGAAGGAGGCAGGAACTTGAAGGACATAGAGGACACGTCCCTCAACATGCGTAAACTGTTTTGTGTTAATATCTCATTCCATGACGTCACAGTGTCAATTAGAGTAATTGCTCTGAAGCGTAATGCACCACTTCGCCAGCGGGTGGCACAAAATCACACATAAACGGCATCTACTATTAAACCAGTGTGTGTGTGTGTGTGTCTGTCTCTGTCTGTGTTTATGTGTGTGTCTGTCTTTGGGTGTGTGTGTCTCTCTGTATGTCAGTGTGCCTGTCTCTCTGTATGTCTCAGTGTGCGTGTGTGTGTGTGTGCGTGTGCGTGTGCGTACTTTCGCGCGTGTGTGCGAATGTGTGTGTGCGCGTGTGAGTGAATAACAAAGACCCTCCCCTTCCAGAGGCATAGTTGCCTCTAGGAGTAATGACTACACCCGTGATTCGCTTGAAAAGGGCGGCCGCTGGGATAGGCGGTGCGTGGGCTGTGAATACCTTGTGTGACTTGCAGTCCTAGTTCAAATTACATTGGTATTGGTCCTTTAAGGAAACGTTGAAAGTATTACATGACTTTGCAAGCCATTTCACTACAGTGATCGCTATCACAAGTACCTTGTTCTTAAGAAGAAAAGTATGTTTTCTCACCTTCTGCTGTGGGGGCCTAGCTTCTACGTTGTTGACCATGTCATAGAGTGGTCCCAAAGTCAGCTCATCCGTTGATCTGGTCTTGAAAACGCACGCAAACAGACACACACATAAATGTAATTCTGTTCAAATGTTCATTAATGTCTGTATACAATAGGCCCTATGTCTCCGTGAACAAATCCGCCATACTTACTTCTTTCCTTGGGGCAATTTCAATGGTGTCGTATATGGTTTCCGTAGCTTCTGGTTCTGCAGAATAGCATACAACATTTAAATTCATTTGGACATACAGTATATGGTTAGTGGTAAGTCTAAAATACAAGCACATAGCAAAAATCCAGGTTGGTAGGTTGAATTAAATATGCCTTAAAATCATAGTTTATATAGAAATATCCCTCAAATCAGTTAAATTAAAGGGGCACACTCTAGTAGATTTCCCTTTCGTTCTCTTTCGCGACACCTTTGGTGATAAGCTGTAATTTTTTGCACTGATATCAACATTGTCGTTACCAACACCCAGTTCGCAACATTCATAATACTGCAAATGCAAGGGCTTTCATCAGTGGGCCATAGGCTCCATCCCCATTGTGTCTCCTCATTCTAGATAGACAGTGACTCAACAGTCATTTATTTACATGAAAATCTATGAGATTGCCACTTTAACGACACCCTCCGGCACTTAAAACAAGACCATAATAAACATGAACAGATTATAGGATAGAGACAATAAGAGGGTAAAATAACCAAATGAAACTCAAACAAACATCTCTTTACTTTCCCATTTATATTTTTTTCTTTAAATATTATTCCGGCTACGATGTCCCACCTGTTTTTCTCCGCTTCCGACGACAGACAAAAACCAAAACCAATACCAGGACCAGTACGCCCAGCCCAGTCGAGATGTATATCCAGAACTGTTGAGATGTAGGGCCCTGATGGGGGCTGCCATCTGTGGGGTGGAAAACAGCTAGAAACACACCGTATTCATGAGAAAACTCATGTCACTGAAAATAAGAAAAGATAAATGGGTGGATGAATCCATGTATGAACCTTGAGCTGACCAGTGAGATCCCGGGGGGGAGGTGCTTGCACACACACCATCACACACGGTGACCACAAAGGAACAAGTTCTCAAACACAGGTTTGTTATATGGTTATATTTAGTTTCCAATTTACAATTTTTACCAATTTTAAAACATGACAGCGGTCCCGACCTCGGTGACCTCATAGTTGGATCGGGGCTTGGGAACAACCCAGTAACCCCTTAGAACGAGAAGTACAAACCACCACACACTTAACGAATAGCAAAAGGGAAGTTGGTTATCGACAATGTAGTTACTTGTGTTTTATAGGATGTAGGAAGCTGTAATATGAAAGTAACATGAAATGAAATGAATATGAAATGAAACGTGAACATCAGTTGATATGTGGGCTGGAAATGCGTATCATGTTCTATTGTGTTAAGGTGGGTTGGTTTATAAGGTTATCCAGCAGCACCGCTGTATATTTAATCGATGAACCTGTAAATCAAATAACTTGAGCGTCTTTGTAATATTGTAATATATAGTAATATTCACTGATATTATTGATACAAATGTGTACCAAAAGTTCAGTATCAATTCTGGTTTTATTCTGGTTTTATTCTATTTTTCTTTTTTTCTTTAATGTGAAAGTATTCGTATCCTATTTGCACAAGTATAAAGTGTATCCAGACACCTTTCATATTTTAAAAAAATAATACAAATTAATATAAACTGCAAATATTCAGTGTGCTAAACGCTTTTTTTGTTGGAAGAATCAGTATTGGTGCTGTTGAATTGTATGCTGTCAATTTCTAAACGAGATTTTGATTAATGGATATTACATTTTGCATTTTCTAGACATGGTGGTGAATTCAGGCTCCACACTATCCGTCACAAATCTTTCGAAAAATGCTTTGTATAAGAATGTTCCCATTTATTATATCTGGACCTCTACTCTTAATCTGCATCATCTAGACTACATGTGACAGTTTGTGTTACATGGGTCCACAGGTCAAGCTCACTGCTTGGTTGCTCTCACCTCTACAGTACCAGTTACAGTAATTCCAAAACAGAGAATTCTACCAATTACATTTGCTCCACACTTACCTCCATTATGCGTGCTGTTGCTGCACTCCACTTGTATTGATGCAGATTCCTCACTGACAGGATTGGAAACGGTGCACTTGACAGTATCCTCTACCTCTGGGGTGACGTATTTGAATGTAGCACCCGTGTAGGTTTCATTCCCGATGGCCCAGGTGTAGTTGCTGCCACTTTCAGAATGCAAGGCGGTGCACTCGAGCCAAATGTCACATGTGTTGGCATCTGAATCCCAGGTGGAATTGATTTTCCGTACTTTGATGTTAGTTATGGCCTCTGATAAAGAGAGGGACATTTGAGACTCAGTAATGAATGGGTTAAAACTGGCAAATAGAAAAAACTGAATAAATACTTGAAAATGAAATGATATGGTTCACTTGTGACGTGATTACCTGTTCCATAGTGAATACTCTATAGTGCACTATTTATGGAACCCGTGAAGGGGAACTCAGACACTAATCATGCGATCTATTGGCGTTACTTGTATTTGTTGCATAAACAAGCCAACACGTGTTAGATGTTACCTTGTGACAGCTCATTTGCATAAAGAACCTGCATGTGCCGACCATTTATACAGGGCTTGTAGATAAGAATGCATCATGGGATTTTTGGTTGGCGATTCTCCGCCATTTTGAGATGCCTTGAGAGGGTTGGTAATGTAAAATCCTATATTCAACGTAAATATACCGTAACCTAGGCTAATCCAAATCTTTGTTTTGCCATGTCTCGCATGAGAAACGCAGTTGCAGTTTCAAACATAACAATGTCTCCCCATAATGACTAATCTAACGATTAATTACTATACAATGACCAAAGCACCATCGCTTCCGAAATGGAGGCGGTCATTGCGATATGACGTCACGATGTACAAGGCCTATTGAATTAATCCGATGACAATGAAAACCGCAATGCATCATGGGATATAGCGCAGAATTAAGTGTGCATCAGTGGTCATTCCTGGTTTTCATTATTGGTATAAAGGGAACCACATTTTACACAAAAGTTTCAGACACCACTACTAACAGCTGAAATTAGCCTTAGTCATCGCGCGGCCCACAGAACCTTGATCAGCGGCCCGTGATAAATATTACGTTTAAACTGCCTGGGCTCCGCACTACCAGAACAGACAGGAACGGTTAATGGAGGCTCCCCGGCCATTTCCTCTTCAAACGATTCTTCTCCATTTGTTTTGTCATGTTGTATCACATTGCATCACTCTTTCTTATAACTCAGCCCTACTGGTTTGTACTTTACCGTAGACTCTTAGGGTGAAGATGATGGTTGGATTTTGACTGATTTCTGTTCCTGAGATAAAGCTATATTCCCCAGAGTCTTGCAGAGTTAAACCGGAGAGGATTAAAGTTGTGTTGCCCATGCCCATTCTAGGTTTAGATTGGGAGTCTTTGACAACAATTTTTTCATCTCCGTATTTCCAATATGCCGTGGTGAGCCCTTGCTGTGATGTTGAGCATGAGTGAAACTCCACTTTGTCTCCAACTTTTTTCTGGAATTGCTTCTGACATGTTGGACTTTTGGCATCTAAGACAACAAAGCAAAGCAGAAAATGAGCAAGCCTTTAATGTCCACCATTATGAGAGAGCTGAGACTAGGGTTCATAGCTATGTTCACATCACAAGCCTCAATGCATAATTCTGCATAATTTCCAATTGTTCACAGTGCATTTACAATGGTCCAGGGAGAATATATGTCCCATCTAAAACCACATAGGAAAGCGTTCCCAAATATGATGATGATTTGATGATGAATCTTATAGGCCTATGTGCTGTTCACACAATCACTGTCAGACGTGGGCAACTTGCAGGCTGCAACATGAACATGCCCTCAGTTTTTCAAAAGACTGCTTTCACATCAAGTTTCACATCACATAAAGTTAACATTTTGAATTTTGTCTTTTTACCTGCCAGAGTGAAAGAATTGTAATGGCCTAGCAATTGTTTTAATATGTAACCTGGCACATATTCAAATCTGTCTGCCTTTGGCTGGTGGCAGGTGTTCATTTTGGCCCCTGGATGCACATACAGATCCATACAGCGATGGCTACACACCCTTGGAGCCCGTTGTCAACAGCAACTCCCTTTATCCGTTACGTTTTTAAAATACAATATTATATAAAAAATATATAATACGCTGACACGAAAATACAATACAATACAATACAATACTATAATGCACTTTTTAAAAGACACTTTAGATAAATAAAACGGAGGTTCAGGAAAGAAGACCTACCGCAGAACAAGGCGCTGAACAGGACTGCGGCGGAAACGAGGCAGAGGACGTGAGCCATGTGGACGTGTTTACCACGAGCCGACTGTGTGGCTGAATAGCGTGCACCAGTTTTGCAGTGCACAGCACTCGGCGCCTCACAAGAGGAAGAGAGAGATGGACAAGGAGACAGGAAGTGAGTGAGAGCGAGAGAGAGAGACCAATCGCATGCACAAATGGGGGCTGCAAGGTTTACGTACAACATTAGCATTGAGAGCTTTGACAACTCGACTTTTTGCAAGATGTATTTATGTGAACTTTGTTGACCCCTGCATAACTGGAAACTCAGCTTCCCTATACTTTCTTATCTGATGGAATTCTCAATGCGTCATCATTTGGGCCATTTGACAAATAGTTTTATTTGAGACTTTACGAGACTCCATTTTAAAGGATTTATACATTAAGCAGATGTTAAGATTTCTATTTCACCATCTAGTTAAATAAAGTAATATAAACTGTTGCATCGTAACATTAAACCTGCACTATTTAAATGTTCTACTGCAGCTATTTGTCCATTCAAAAACATCTGAACTAGAAAGTTTCTCAAGTTAAAACAGGCCGTCCAGCCGGGCTCGTGTGTGACCATCCTGCAGACCAGTTGATCCTCAAAAGCCTTTTACAAAAATGTAAAAATGTCCAATCCATGCCAGGGCGAAGGGAGTTTCATTTCATGAGAAACAAGGAGCGCTGCAGTCTGCTGAATTAAAAAAGGAACGCCACCCAAGGAAAGTGTAGCCATCTACGGAACAATCAAAGCAGTTTTATTCTAAAATAGACTTATCAGATTAAAAGAGATCTGCACAGGAAGCTTTTCTCAGAGGAGATAAGTTTTTGCTTTACTTCCAATCATAGTCTGCAACATCGTAACTGATTGGTTGGATTATTTGTACAGCGTCATTTGGAACGTTGATTTCATATTTGGAAATCAATGCTCACTCAATGCCAGACTGATATTCATTGTGAAACCAAGTGAAAACGTGAATATCTGGATGGTCTCACGAGGCAACATACAATGTGTTTATTATGAGTAATACAGAACTGTTGTTTCATGAAGTTAGTATGTGTGTGAGAGGGTGAGTGTGTGTGTGAGGGTTAGTGTGTGTGTATGTGATAAAAAGCTTACATATACATATATTGTGGGTGGAGTGCATGATGGAAAGGGGAAGTGAAATGGGTACAGTCTGAATGAACTACACTGAGCATTATGAGGAAACTCTTTGCAGACACAATAGATTGTGTCTGCAAAAGATTACAGACATGGCAAATCATTTGATTCAAAAGTAATTGATTAACTTCAAGATGCAGTGTGTAGGAATTAGTGGCATTGTGGGAGAGAATCTTCAGATGGGCCACATGTCGTCAGATCTTCAACTGTTCTCATAATAAAGGATTATAAGACTAGCAAGACTTGTTTTACTATAAGGAATAAACTATGAACAAAATAAGCACAAACAAGAGAATTTAATGAAGTTGGGTTTACTGAAGGTCCATGGAGCAACTAAAGTAAAACAAGGAACATCGCCTTTTGTCCTAACTTAAAAGTCATGTGGGCATATTGCCAATTTATGGCTACATCTGCATTTTCATTGGTTGTAACTCAGAAAGTGTCTTTGTGGGCCCCACTTGCCACGTTTGCTCGGAGCTGGAAAGCCCTCTCCAGGGTTAGGGTTATACCAAACACATACATTTTAACAATATTAGGCACTTTTAGACTGAAACAAATCATTTGTATAAAAATAATAAGTAAAAAGAGATTACATTGTTTTTGGTAAATTAATTGGTAATAAACACTGGTCACTGGACACTGGTAATAACATTACATGAGTATATTATAAAAAACTAGGCACCTTCTTAAAAAGCACCCTTTTTGCTTATCAATTGGAATGGTGTCCGTCAAATCTAGACCCCTCCATCTTTGTTTGAACCTTGGTACTTTTTCTCAACTCTTGTAGGGGATTCATCTGAGTCAGGAACACTGTAACTAGCCCTGTTTAGTGTGTTCATGACACCCTTTTTGAGTCATAACAAACTCTTTTGACGAGTGACGAGACAATTGACGAGAATAAAGTTAATCTTTGTCGCACCTACCCACTCACAGCCCTCGACGTAGGGGCCTTTACTGATCTTCTTGGGGCCACAAAGCCACATCCTACTGGAGAACAACTTAGACTAGGGGAAATATATGTATTCTCTGGTGAGAATGCATCTGGTGGCAGCACAACCACACCAGTGTGGAGCTCCTTGTAGAAGAAACGTTTCAATTTCTTTTTTTAAGGAAGTGGTGACAGCCATGGTGCATTGTGATGGACACCACAAAAGGTTACTGGAGCAGTGTTTTACTGGGCTCCGACCTCCAGGACACAGGCTGAGGATGTTTAGGTGCTTAGGTGGTCTAGGCGTTCTGCAAAACTGATGGACAAGTTCATTGTTCAAGTTTTCACAGGGGACGCCCTGTCCCCCCCTCCCTTTAATGATTTTGGATCACTCAGCGACACAAACAAAGGCGGCGGCTGAAACTATTTTTGATTAAACTTATTTTGTATTTTTTGCATGGTGGCGTGGCCAGGGGGCAGCTCATCACACCGGTTAGGAAGGACAAGTGCTAACTGACAAATAATGACTAATATTTCTGGCGAGAGTGTACTAGAAATTCACTGGTTTCCTGAGATTGGTAGGGACATGTCCCTAGCGTCCCTACTAAAAACGACGCCCTTGCGTGTCAGTCAAGCTCCTCGAAATGCTACCTGAACAGATCAGATCATTAATATCTTTGCTGATAAGAATCATACTGTCGCCAACCCCTCCCACTCACGCCACCCAGCCAGCCGAGCTAGGCTATTTTGCGTCACACAGTTGCACAGCCAAGCAGTGGACAGATCCCTGTTATTGAGTTTATTTTAATTCTGAATGTCTCCCGCCTACGAACTGAGAGGGGCTCAATCTTCACATTGCACAGTGTCCCCTTAAGAAATAGATTGGTGTTCCCAGTCAAGTTTTCCTGTCTTTCCAAACATTTGTAGTTAATTTCACAAAGTCAGGTCAATGATTGCAATGTTATTTGCTAAAGGGTGTCAACTATGCCTGTGGTGGTACGTTATACTTTATTCAAACCTGTAAAAACAGATAAACATTACCATACACCTTGTTTATGACCCTAGTTCTAAAAAGCGCCGGCCAAAGTGCTAAGGATGTTGAATGGTACTCAACTCGAGCCCTTTAATAGAACAACTGACCCCAGCCTGGCCCCTAGATGAACTGCTCCAGAACCGCCACTGCTTGGGAATGCTTGAGACTTGGATAAAATGACTTGAGTCACATGTCTGGCTGGCACTGAGGCCAACGTTTTAACTGCAGAAAAGCATTGCAAAAGAAATGCTAGCCAGTGCAAAAAGATCACAAATCAGAACACAAAAAAATCAGCTGGTTGTTGGCTAACTTTAACTTGTTTTACCTTTTGTTAGCGTTAGGAACAGGACAGGAACAGAAAAAGAGTTGCTTGTTGCTTTTGAAAATGTCAACGTTTCCAAATGCAGCTCTTTGGAACGCTTCTCTCAGTTCTCTGGGACGTAGCCAAGGATGCTGAGAAGTCGTTTTGTGACCTTCAACATGATACATACAGTTGAATCTTTATATCTGGTGAATATGTACCCTATTGTGGCTCTATGGTGGTTGCTAATGAATTCCCTAGTCCCAGAAATATGTGTGCATAGCTGCATTTTGTCCTGTAACGGAGGTGTGCTCCACACCGATGTCGTGTGATTAATTGTGATTAGTAGGCATGTTATGATTGTATTCATAACACATTATTCTTATAATAATTTCACAATAAGCACACAAGATGATATTCCTATCGGTTTATTGGTGCGTGTTGCTGTCGTGAAGTCCGCGCTCAAATGTTGTGTAATAGAAAAGCGATATTAATTGGTGCTCACACAATGGGATGAGTAGGAATATATATACATGGGTTATACAATACCAAGTCATAAATATTGTTAATACAGTCTTTATCAATTGTTACTTACTGTCTTGTCTCCAACTCCCAAGGTTTTCGGACAAAGTTTCCCCGTTCACCGTTTTTAAAGTTCCAGGAGGGAAATAGTGGAAGGGGCAGGAGGGGTGAATGGCAAAGGGGTATAAAGAGATTGTATTCTATATTGTTATTTATTTTTGTTGCAATGTGAAGAAGTCGGGTTGTTTATAGAATGTAATTTATGTAAATGTAAATATTAGTCTAATTATGTGAAAGTAGTTAGTTTGTTTAGTTGATTAAGACGTAACCATCGGACAGGTGTCTAATGGTTACGTCCAGGTAACTTCCAGTGTGCGCCCATATAAGGCTGGTTGATCTACCATTTTGGGTAGCAGGTTGATAGCAGGCTTGAAGGTAACATGCTGCTAGCTTGCTTTGATTGGGTGACAGACATGCATATCAGAATACATTTGCTGGATTCTCTTCTACCCAAACTCCTCAGTAAACCCTCCAACCACATTCTCCAGCCTACTTACATGTCCATGTGACGGAATCCCAACGCACAGGCTGTTGAGCTTTGTGAAAGGAATGCGCGGCCAGCATCCTTTGGATGTTGACTGGCGTTTCCATGGCAACATACTAGTCATGTCAGCTTGGGAAGTTCAAATTTTATTAGGTCAAATTCAATCAAGTTCAATTATTGGAAGTCAAATTTTTATCCGTGTTCTATTTGAAAAAATAGCTTTTCATCTATTTTAATTTTCTTTACATTTATTAATGTGATCCAAAGCAAATTACAAGGAAGGCTGAGAACAATCAAAGCATCACCTACAATCAACATAGGACCAGCTACAAAACAAGTGTTATGTGATCTAGTTTGGACTACTGGAGAGAGTAGCCATAACAATCAGCTAAATGAATAATACAGGACTTCGTTACAACGTCTATTGGTCAATTATGGATGTTTATTAAAAGGCACTTGGTAATTAGAAAATTGGACTTCTGATATTAATGTGAAAGTCATATTTAACTTCTTACAACATGTCTCAAGTCATGCATCGAACAGAGACTCAGCTCCATCGGGAATATCAAAACTGAAAGTGTAGCTCACTTAAAAATTCAAACCTTAAAAATAGATTTACACGTTTTGATTTCATATTGTGTGTGACGTTACTCATAAATGCAGCAGTTTTTCCCCACATGTTCAACAGTCTGTTTGTGAGTATCTCTGACGGTAGTAAAAAGAAAACAACAATTCATAGTAAAGGAAACAGCTGCCATTGTGCTTGAACAACTGTTAATGTTGCACTTTGGAAGAACAACTTGTTTCCAAGCGCATGAGCAAACAACAATATGTTTATACATGATATACACAGGACATGCATATGTTAAAACACACACACATGAAGGCTGAAGGAGAACATTTCACAGAATGTTCATAGGGACATACATACACACACACACATACACACACACACATACACACACACACACACACACATACACATACACATACACACACACAGATACACACACACGCACGCACCCACACACATACACACACACACACACACACACACACACACACACACACACACACACACACACATACACACACACACATACATGCACGCAGACACACACACACCCACAACCACAAAACACACACACACATACATACATACATACATACATACATGCACACGGGCGTGGATTCAGAGGCTGTTTCCAGCCAAAGGGAACACAGGCCTCAGACAACAGGATGTGTTTTATCTGAATATATCACATTCCTATTTATGAAATTGGTGATCTTAGATTTAATATACTTTATAATGTAATATATTTACACATGTCACATACTTTAAATGGGGTATATTTAAACATGTAGTAGGCCTATACTTTAAAATGTAATATATTTAAACATGTAACATACTTTAAATGTAATATATTTAAACATGTAGTCCTAATAGACTTTAACA
>OOFG01044553.1:2231-22621 GCA_900323295.1 Molva molva
GTGAAGTCCAGCCGAGAAGAGGAGAGGCCGCGCCGCAACCGCCACAGAACGGCCTGCGGCTAGCAGCCCCTGGAACCAGCCCAGGCCCAGCTGCACTTCTATAAGCAAGCACAGCACCCCAAGGCCTAGATCCCAAGTTTAATACAAAGTATAAGCCTATACATATTCAGTGTGCCACCATCTAGGAAATTCTTCTCAATTACCAAAGTGGGCTACTACCATTCCATGGTCAGCTACAACCATTCAGTAATATTTTGCATATATTGTCACATTCCCTGAACCGTGTCAGGGAAACGCATTTATTGATTTATCTTCCTTGTTCTAGTACCAAGAGGATGGCTATGTGGTCATGGACGGGCTCTTGACAACAGAGGAGTGCGATCAGCTCAGATGTAGGATGGCAGAGATAGTTGATCAGATGGATGTCCCGGAACATTGCCGTATCATCTTCTCTACCTACCACGATGAGCAGCTGAAAACCCAGGTATAGCATAACTATTAAACCATATGGGAAGACTGCACTACTGTACGTTCGCCATTTAAGTGTAACTTTATCATTAGTGTGGCTGCCTTAAACCATATGCTTAACAACTGTGCTCATATGCTTGCGTTGTGCTGAGAAAGATGCAGGTAAATACCCTTTAATGTTAATATTTCACTTCGTTTTTCATGTACCCCTGTATAGGTCTAACAGTGTAGCACATATTTGATTGTAGGCTATAGGAGGCTCTTATATCAACATGTCTGTAGCAAGTGACCGCTTTACCAGTCTACCGGGCCAGCCGCCTGACCCAGTGCTTCTGTCCTAGGGGAATGCTGATTATTTCCTCACCAGCGGAGATAAGATACGCTTCTTCTTTGAGAAAGGCGTTTTTGATGACAAAGGTAGGCCTATACAAGTAATGACAATATGAATTTATACATTTAAATTTTTTATATACAGTATATGAGATGTCAAATGAGATAGACCTACTCGATTTATATTTATTCTTAATTTATACTCAATTTACAGGTGAATTTACAGTTCCACGAGAACGTTCTTTGAATAAAGTCGGTCATGGTAAGGAGGAGACCAGATGTAATGCACACATCTCTCTTTGAGAGAACGTATGTTTCTGCTTCAAATGAACATGATTCATTCTAATCTATGCCCCTACAGCCCTCCATGCTCAGGATCCTTTGTACAAAAAGATTACACACTCGCCCCAGGTTCAGGTGAGGTGATCTACTACTAGAACAAATTTTTCACAAATCTGTAAAGAAAAATCCACGTTCGCATCAACAGCGTGTATTAAAGTGTGTATATCCTCCACAGGGAATCGCTAAGAAGCTAGGTCTTCAAAGCCCTGTGATTCTACAAAGCATGTACATTTTTAAGGTAGGAAACACATTCATAATAGTCATCATTACTAGTGCATTTGTATCATGGATTCTGTGTAGTGTACTTATTACTTATTGTTGAATGAATTATTGAATGACATTATTTTCTGTCTCATCTCCCTTTAAGCAACCAGGGATTGGTGGAGAGGGTAAGCATGATTCACGTCAAACTTATTGAGATTAAGAAGTGAAGTAGGACTACCATTAATGTAGACCTTCCACTTCAATGCACTTTATTAAAAGTCATACAAGAATCCAATAGACAAATAGATAACAATCCTATAGACCAACAGACAAGGACCAACAGACAGCCACCACAAGAAAACGACTAATAGACAAGGAGCAACCGACTGCAAGCCGTTTTATCATTTAATCCATATTATCAGTAATTGTCTTCACAATTTTGGCATTGAATCTGATGGGGCTCTGTGGATTAGATGGTATATAGTTATACTTATTCTACTAGTATCTATAACTACAACTATATATGTAGTTGGAGTAAGTTACCAGTATATATTTTAGATTCTGAACTATTGAAATAGATAGTACTAATATATGTATTATAAATAGAATACGTTTTCATTTTGGTCAGGAATAATTATATCCCACACATATCCTGATAAACACCATGAAGTGGACCAGAACATCACCATAACACATAATTACAAAACATGTGTATAACTTGTTTGTAACTTGTATATAACTTTAAATGAGTGACTAGTGACTGTGCGTGGTTGTGGGACCCCAGTGACTCCTCATCAAGACGCTACGTTCCTGCACACCGTGCCGCTGGGCAGGGTGATGGGCTTGTGGATCGCCCTGGAGGATGCCACCGTGGACAACGGCTGCCTCTGGTTCATCCCTGGGACCCAAAACAGTTTGTTTTCATTCTACTTTTTTATCTTGCATTGCAGATTTAGGGATTTAACATCACAAATATTGTAATAACAAAAACCTTCACACACATACATACATACACTGGGTCACCTAGCCCTGAGAATAAGGATAAAGAACCACGCTGGGTTACCATGCCTTAACGCGTTACCAACTGAGCTTTATTTAGCTTACAAGGGAAGGGAGGGGGAAAGTTAATGTTCAATGCAGAGGGTCTGGATCCAGGGACGAAAAGGGATAATCGCCAACGCCGACCTGGGGGCACACACTGAGGTGGTGGAGTGAGACACAGTAGGCCAGGGATGGGGTGTCCGTTTGTCTGGCCATTCGTCCACAGTTCCAGTCCGTTGTTGTGCGTAAGCAGTTGGTCCCTCTAGAGTGAATAGGATTGTCGCACTGAGATTTATCTTCAAGTCTACTTATTTTCTTCGTCTACTCTCTACTTCTGTTCTTCCTTCCTTGCCACACTGTTGGCGATTCGGTTTGCCGACCTTACAACCACCTCCTCTCTTACCGGCAGTTTGTTTGGTGCTGGTATATAAGCATCCAGGCTTCATTAGCCAGATTATCCCCAGGTGTGCTACCTCCAGGTTTGGAAGGGTTGGGCTGGGAGGAATCTGTCTTCCCACAATCCTCCTCTCCTAGGTCGTTATGGGAGTGGCCTCTGTTCCACCACCAGGACAACACAACCCACACCCACACTCACACACAGACACACAGCCACGCACGCATACATATACATACACACATTCATATACATTCACATACATATACACACATACATGCATGCGTCTTACATACATAAGACTTACACAATCTAATACTTGTTCTTCTTTTTGTTCATTGAGGTGGTATCTCTCGCCGTATGGTGCGGACACCAGAAGGCATCTACCCATTGACAGATTTTGTTGGCCAAGAACAGGCCTACGATGAGGATAAGTTCATTCCCACCCCAGTGAAGAAAGGTACTCTATAGACCACTTTCTTGTTAGTGAATAATGATGCAGTATTTTGTAGGCGGGACAGGTTGTCTCTGTAGCGGTGGGATTAAAATACTAATCTGAGCACGAATTTCTTCTTTAGCTAAGAAACTTGAAACATTGAACCTTATTATGGATCTTTCACATGCCTCAATTTATTTTAAAGGTTTGTCGGCAGAAGATAAGGAGAGAAACATACAAAATAAACACTTGGCAATGGGTTGAAGTTGCCAAACCCACACTCACGGTCCTGTCACTAGGTTAACTAAGTGTGCAGTGTACACTTTTTGATCAATTAATGGCAAACAATCTCTCTCTCTCTCTCTCGCTGGTGGTGGTGATTCCCTGGTTGGGATAGGAATCATTTGGGGGTTTATCAAGACAACCTATCATTTTTTGGGTGGGGGGTGCGGTACAGCATTGAACAGCAGTAGATTACATGGAAATTGTTTTGGAATTAAATATTGTCTATCTTCATGACATAAATCACCTCCATTGAGGCGTGTCTGTTCCTACATCTCGTTTGTTCAGGTGGTGTCGTGCTGATCCACGGGGAGGTGGTGCACCGCAGCGCGCCCAACACCTCGGACAACTCACGCCATGTTTACACATTCCACCTCATGGAGACCAAGGACACACACTGGAGCCCTGAGAACTGGTGAGATACCAATCAAGATGGAGACATTTTTAAATCACGTCTCACAAGGCGTGGAGGTCTTTAAAGAGCCTTGTGAGACCATCCTGATCTCGCAAGTTCATACTGTTTTTTTTTGTCCCTTTAAGGCTCCAACCCACAGAAGAGCTCCCTTTCCCGGCACTCTACACCACATAGAGGATCATATGGCAATATTGTTTTCTGCGCGTCATGGCTACATTCACGGTTTCCAGTTGTCTGAGAAAGCACCAACTTGCCTGAACATTATTACGTGGTCCAATCAGTTAGTCTACTGGAAAATATATACTATACTTCTATCCATATTCAACTGTTAACAACTACACCCTGCATTCTACGTGTCTACCATGTGATCCACTTACACATTCAAAAGAGTGGAACAAAGTCTTACTGGTGTACTTTCTAGGCTAACATAATTTTGATATTCACCAATTATTTTATAGATTGTAATTGAGAATTAAGACATTTTGTACGAATTACTAATAATAATTGTTAGAATTCATTTTATACATTTTTGTTTTGTGATTCTATATATATTTAGGTTTATTGAATCCAAACAAACTGACTGTTTTGGAAGGAAAGCCTCAAACATACAACACACTATTTTCTTAGCTTGGATATTTCATCTGTTTTCTTACCTTGTCCGCCCAACTGATTCTTTTTTTGAACTATTGGAGTGTGAATCAATCAGTCTTGTAGAAATAAAACAGCGCATTCTTGGTTTAGGTGGGTTGCACATTTTGATCCTGAAATATTTGTTGATGTTGATAATTTCATGCATTTGGACATATTAGTCTTTGCAGCCATTAATAAGATGTATGTTATCCAACTATTTTGAATCAGAAGAAAATTCAAACATTTCAGCATTATCTTTAATGATGCAATGTACATGCAATACTAACTTTAAGAAAACGAAATGTAAAGATTAAAAAAAAAAAAAAAATCTATAGTACCATGCTGATAATGTTTTACCGTAGAGTTGAGAAATTACAAACATTTTACAGGTAAAAAAAAAAAAAATCAGATGTTGCTAGTAAGAACAATCATGTCATCCTTACAGAATAATGCAAAATAAAGCTGGGAGAAGAGGCCTTTTGACAGTCAGATATTTCTAAGAAATATCTTTTTAATCTAAAATCAATAAATAAATCGGAAACAATGATGTGTGAAACAGGCCTTTGTTTGTGCAAACGTGGGACCCGTTTCCTCAGCATGAAGGAACAGCATAGAGTTTTAAGGAATTGTCTCCACATGAAGATTTAACATTAGGCTCGTAGAAAATGCTCAACAAAATATACAGTAGGCTTGTTCTGCATTTAAGTTTCCATACAGAATTTCACATCTTAGTGTCATGCAGGAGCAGAATTTGTCGCCATGTGCGCAACAACTCACATTGTTACAGTTGCTGGATGGCTTCTTGACAAACTTGCCATGCTTTTCGATTTCCGCCTCAACAGCACTTAATATGGTGCAGAAAGCAGTGTCCCTAAGGCAACCCTCCAGCAGCCCATCTCTACGTTCATATCACCACAAGAGGCAAAACTATTACATCTTCTAAAACGGTTCATCGTAGAAAGACATTTCCAGAAGCTTGATTTTAAATAATGTTCTTCAAAGGCTATACAAAGGCATGTATCCATTTGCAAAAAATTATATTACAAGATAAAACAAAGACGATCGAAATGTACCATTTAGAATCTGTCCCATTTTTTTTGTTAAGTTCCAACCTTGCTTACAAGTCAACATTTGTGTGTGTTGGTGTTTCCATATCTCTTATTATAGAAATCTGACTAAAGATATGAATATCACAGACACCATAATAAATACAAAGAAAATTATCATGTTCAACATCATTTTTTGAAACGACCACCTCCATCCATGGCAACTGATTTGAAATGCATTGTGATCTAGGCAAAATTTTAAAAGGTCATGCTGATGAAACATCTGCAGCTTTACCAAATAAAAAGGCAGAGGTGTTGTTCTTAGTCTTACTAATTAAGCAGGATTACCATGTTATCATTACCATGTGTATACACAGGTAATCCCAATACGTTTTGTGCGAATGATCCACCCTACCCTCCCAATCCCAGTTAAAGGGAACCATTATTGTTTGATCAATACCAATTTCCAACTGTTTACTCTCCCTTCGATATATTGAAAAGTAACACATCCTATTATAGAGGTCAGAAATCAAAGATGTCAAAAATCCCATTAGTCATTATTACGCCATATTATAATTAGTATTATTCAGCCCTAAACTGTGCCCCCTCAGAGCAGCAGCAGGATGAAGAGGTAGAGGGGCAGGAAGAGGTTGTCTATTTGGGAGGTGTATGCCTCCAACATGGCCACGAGTGTGATTGAGCCCAAGATCCACGAGTAGGTGGAGTTCAGATTGATGCTCCCGTCAAAGATGAGGAACATGGCCACTGCGATTATCTGGGCGAACACGGACGTGGCGGTGCCCTCCATGGTCTTCTTGGTACCAGGCCATCGGATCTCCCCCATGGTGCTGCCAAAAACTGACGCCACCGTGTCTCCAACTCCTACGGCCAGCACACCGGCGTAGGGCACCAGTCCTCCTGCGCCTGGTAATATCCCTTTAGGGGCACATGGTGCAGGGTACAGCCATATTGGTAAGGACATGCCCAGGAGTAGGTAGACATGTGTGAGGATCAGAGGCCCAGAGTCCCGCTCGTCCAGGAACAAGGTGAGCAGCTGCCTCAGGAGCTGCCCCATGGGTCGGATGCGGAAGTACCGCACGTACTCCATCACCAAGAACAAGGCCAGGCACCCCACTGACGCCACGTGGAGGAGCTGCCGGTCGTACAGCAGCCCTGGCACATAAGTGGCCACAATGATGAGGTGGAAGTACTTCCTGACGATGGTGGAGGCCTGGTGCTTCTTGGAACCTGACTGGCGTTTGTAGTTCTGGTGCAGCACCACACAGGTGGCTATGCTGGCCAGGAACAGCCAGTAGCCCAGCAGGCACAGCCTCTTCTCGTTTAAAGTCACAAAGTCCAACAGCCACATGATGGGGTGGCGGCCGATGAACAGTGACAGCCACGGCATGAGGATCCCCAGCGCCAAGACGACAGTCATCATGTGGAAGAACAGTGATGACACCCATGTTTCTGACTCCATGAAGCAGAAGAGCAGGGCGAAGAAGACCCCCAGCAACAGCGAGCCCACCACCACCACCGGAAGGAAGTAGTTGACGGGGTCCCCCTTGGCCTCAGACAGGCTCAGGGAGCGCTTGATGAGCTGGTTCACGATGAAGCTGATCCCGCCCACGATGAGCAGCGCCTCCCCGGGTGTGAAGCAGCGCGGCAGCAGGTACAGCACGATCAGGCAGAGGTAGACGAAAATCAGCAGCACCTCCAGGACCTCGATCACCTCCGACACTGTCAGGGTCTGTTTGGTGGTGTACATAATGGCAGCCCCCGCCATGCCTGCTATCACACAAGTGTTTGTGGGCACCGGTCTCGTAACACCCAGTGCGATGAGGGACAGGAACAGAGCCAGCATCATGCCTGTAACCGTGACCACCATGGAGAATCGCTCAAAGTAGACATATCCTGAGGCGGAACATTTCTCCTTCAGCACCAGGCCCAGAAGGGGCATCACCATGGAGGCCGGGACAATGCCGCTGTTTGCTGTCGGACGAAACTGGAACACGGCACCGCCGGAGCGGAGCAGGCGGTCCCATTTGTGTTGTACGTAGAAAGCCTGGATGACGAGGGCAATTGTGCACCAGGAGTGCTGGTTCCAGACCACCATGTGGACACATAGCACCATGGCCATGACAACAGAGGATTCCACCAACACTGGGTTGATCTCCATGTTTGCAGAGTGGAGACACACACACACACACAGAAAGAGAGAGGGAGAAAGCAGAAGAGACGTAGACGGATGTTCTAGAACACAGAATGTTCTTTACCAGATGGTTCCTCTAGCGTGCATCCTTTATGTGTTGGTCACTCTTCATTTACTGCAGATCACCTGTTAAAGACAAGTGTTAGTCTTGTGGAAAAACACAAATATAGGCTTAATTATACAACATTTACAAGATTGATAAGAATGCTTACTAAAGCATTCTCCTCTTTACTGACAAACTGACAACGTGCGAGATATATGATCTGCTGGTCCATGAGTCATCTTACCGAAGGACCAATGAACTTTACCCCTCTTACCTCCTTCTCTGACATCAAATCAGACGATAATATCAAACTCTCTTTTCAAACAAACATTAAAAATGACACATCAACTATAAAAGAGAGCGACGTATTCTTTCTTCTTTTCAATGTGTTAGCTGCCACCTTTGTTCTTGCAAATAAAAATTGTGGGTTGAGGTAAGCTATGTTCATTGTTAGTCATTAAATATTGACAACGAGATCAATTGTCATACACTGCAAGGTGTACGCACTGCTTGTGCTTAGTAATGTTAAAACTCACATTTCTAGTTGATATTCTGGAAATCGATTTAGCCAAGCTAGCTTTTTTTTTGCTGAAGTGGGGAATACTGCCCTGTCAAGGATGTTGCGACCCAAGCCAGCATCAAGCTTACGTCAACATCCAATGAGTAATCGTTACAAAATACAACCATTTTCGATGTGTTGCATGGGTTTGAATTCCATATGCATTAATAAACAAATACTTACAGCATGTGTGGACCGAACAAAACGGCGATCTGATAGAAACCGGTAGCAGCTTCTTTGATAATATCCTCTCTTCTGTCAGCTGGCGTTCCTCACACCCAGTAGAAGGGGGCCATATTTGACAGCCAAGTCACATGGGGTAAGCGTAATAAGAGGAGGGACCAAAACAATTTTAAAATCCGTTCTTTTAATTAAATGTACCTATGTAATTTGTATATAACACTTCATTTACCGTTTCAAATAATCTAACCTTAGCTGGAAAATTCGAATGCGTTACATTTTGGAAAATACATTTTCTTCTGAAAACTGCATCTACATGCTTACCATTTTATGTGAAAAGGACAAGCCGTTATTCCTTCTTATTACGTTATATTTTTGTATCTCATCTCATGATTCATTGTAAATTAATTATTAAACTATCATCATTTTATCTTTTTGCATACATAACTGTTTTATTCATTTATTTTGCTATGTCGTCAATGAAATATAACTGATATAATGGACGTACGATACAAGTTATAGACGTTCACTTATGTCTACAGTTTATGTTGGGTTGTGGATCAAAATGTGGGAATAGCTATTCTAATACCTATATATAGCCATAATACGTATTTGTGAATAGCTAATCGATTTTTGTTTTTATGAAATATGTATCACAGTACCTATTCGCCATGTAACGGATGATTACATACTTTTCCTTTGTTATAATTTAACCATATCAGTATTTTTATAGTAACCAAATAGTCTGTATAAGAGGAAAAGGAAATAGACAAAGAAAACAGCCGGAGAGCAAGATTCCTCCCCTGCGGAAAGAGACACCGCGGCCACGCCGCGCTTCAGCCAATCACATGGCAGGACCGAAGATGGCGGAGTCGGCCTTGTGTGTCAGGTAATAGTCGATATACTTTTAAGTTTACCGTGGCCTTCTGTAAAATAATTTACGAATGGGAAACTCAATTTTAAAGAATGCCTAATGTTCACAACCTCAAACTCGGTTGCTCCTTTTTACAAAAATAAACGAGGACTACGTACAAACCTTCCAAGTCATTAACAGCACGCTAACGTTAACTTACCTTAGCTTAGCAACTGCTCGGCTGTTGGATTTGAATGGGTTTTCAGCGCGATTCAAAGCATGACAACAACAGCATGTCATCACTTACAACCCAGTAAAGAAACGTTGGAGATGCAGCTGCTTACTGTCTCCATACCATTATTGATAACTTTAGAAAAAGTGGAATAAATGTATTCAGATGGAACAAAATCGCCGATATTTCCGACCAACCAAGAGCAGCCGTGGTTGAGCTGTCCACAAACTGAACATGATTCCTGCAACTTGGTTTTATTTTAATCTCCTTTTCTTTGAACAACACATGTTATAGTACGGCGTGCACTATAACGTCCTATTATTACTTTTCAAATATGGAATTCATGAAGAGCATCTTGCTATAGACATACAAAACTCTATCCCAGTAGAATACGAGTTCGACGTGGTGCAGATATGGAAATGTATAGTTATCTACTTTGGTATAGCAATACGACTTGTTGCTAACTAAATGCTTGAAGTAACCTAGCCGCATCATTGTTTATTGAAGGACCGTTTTTCAATGATTTACTGATTGTGCTTGCATCTCTGACTGCATAAACTACTGTTCATGCTGTTCACTGACATACAAATGAAATACATTTCAGCAAACATTTAATTGTATGTGATTAAGATGCAGCCTATAGGTATGTGTAGAAACTGAATATACAATCTCTCCCAGAACAGCCTACTTTTGATCATCACATAAAGACAGGAAATGGTCTTCCCTCATGCTCCAACCCAATGTTTTCTCACAGGAGTAGTCGGGAGCTATGGACAATTCTGCTGGGTAGATCAGCATTGAGAGAACCGGTATGTGTTTTATCTATTTTCTCTTACTATTATTTTAAACGTACAATCCAGGCCGTCTTGAATCTGCTCAATTGTCGCCATTAATCCACATGTGTTCGTATGTGTGGCTGATGACATCCAACAAAATAGTATTCGAGATAGTGTGCATGCCCATTTCTTTGCCATTATTGTCAGAATCAGAATTTACTTTATTGCCAAATAAGTTGAACTCATACAAGGAATTTGTCTTGGCACCGTGGCCCATTAAGTTAATCTAGAGATAACGTGCAGATAATTTTTTTTCCCATCGACCAATCGATTGGTCTAAGAGTAGGTCAAATTTCAGTTGACTTTCTTTGGTTGACTACAGCCCTACCAGACACACACCACCAAAACCAGTTACCAGACACACACCACCCAAACTGCACACCCCCTATCCAGTTACCAGACACCCACCACCCAAACTGCACACCAGGTATCCAGTTACCAGACACCCACCACCCAAACCTATTAAGTTAATCCAGTCATCCTGCCTTATCCAAAGAAGAGGAAAATGCAAGTAGTTAGAGGGTCTGTGTACGTTTTGGTAGTTTGTTTACAGGATTAAAACATGAGAAAACCACTTGATTTTCCTTCTTGTTTTTTTAATGAGAAACATTAATGAAAATACAAGTCAAATTCTCCTTGTCCTGTTTACAAAACCAAAATTGACTGTTGCAGAAACAAGAAAACAGGAGAAAGCAGTTTTGTTTTGTTGTACAATTTTTGTTTTCTCCTTTTTGACTGCATAACGTAAAATCTAACTTAATAGGCTATTCCAACTGTGGGCAAGAAGTTTCTGGTTGGTAACTGTGCTCTGTTGGTTATTTTTCCTCTGTGCTGCCTTCCAATAAGAGTTCTTTACTTCTCTCTTTGCCAGCAGGTTGACAGCCTCATGTAATCATGAAAAATGACTGTCATGCTTTTTTATTCTATAGCAGAACACTATTTTGCCATCAGGATTTTTCCACAATATTTATCCAATGACAACAATTGAGTGGGGGTGCAGTAAGGAGCACTTATGATGATCTGTTTCAAATAAAACAAATAAGAATTATATATATCTAGATCTCTCTCTCTCTCACTCTCTCTCACTCTCACTCACTCACATTTTTTTTGCATGCCTGATTGCAGAGGGCTAGTAATGCTGGATGCATGTATGGGAAACACTGACGTTTAGAGTCTTTAACGACACTTCAAAATGCCACATTGATCATCCTTGATAAACGTGAACTAACATCTTGCTTTCTGTTTATGCTGCTGTCTTTCTCTGACCTCATCCTCAATGATATAGGCGCAGATAGAGGCAGAGCTTGACAGGCACTGGGAAAAGCTACATCAAGGGCTGACCTGCTACAAACCAGCCAGGTATAACTCTTAAAAGAAATTTTTGTCCACCAACAGAAAAGATACCAATGTTTACATTTGTCATTGTATTTTTCTTACTTTTTCAATACAGTTCATCAGCTCTTGCCAAATTGAAAGCAAACAAGGAGGCTGCCAAGCCACTGAAGGACTTTTCACTGAGGATAAGCAAATTACTGGTGAGAGTTTGGGATGCTTGTCATATTTAACTTTTTTAACTCTATTTTGTCTATGTACTTTATCATTACACTTTATACTGTTATAATGTACTTGTTTCATCAATGTATATATATTTTTAAATTGGTTCAATATGAATACATACATACTTTATTGTATCAATTTTTTTTTCAGGGTCTTGATGAGGAAAAGAGTTTGCAGATTTTACAGTGCTACTTACAAGAGGACTACAGAGGAACGCGTAATTCATTAAAGGTACACAAAATCCCTTGGATTTCCTTCTGTGGGCGCATATTGTTTTAATGAGGTACCAATTTCAAGGGAACCAATTTCAATAATGCTATTCCCTTTACAGTCAGTTCTCCAGGATGAGAGACAGAGCCAGGCATTACTGCTCAAGGTCAGTGTACATAGTTAAAACCATTCACACACTCTTTATGCTCGATCATCAAAGAAATTGTGATATAAATGCATGTGAACTTCATTTATAAAATGATGCTGACTCCCAACCAGAAATGTTCTGGCTTTCATTTAACAACTTGATGGTGAAGCTTCACCAGTTTTTCATAAAAATTTAAATTATGGAATTGCATAAAATCAAGTTTAAAATGGTCTTCTTGGTTATTTTAATCCTCATAGTCTGATGCTCTTGCAATGGAGGCTGCCTAGGCGGTTTAGTAAATTTCGGTGTCAACGGGAGCCTATAATTAAAGAACAAGAGTTAGGCATTTTGCTCAAGGAGGTTTACATTGTAGACGTAATGCCCACAGGAAATAAACCAAGAGCCTTTCTTGTTGGGAGTCAAACACTAGCCACAAGACTCTCCGCCCCCAAAGCAAGGATACCATTAGTGTTGGTCTCTTTAACTCATTCTATGTCTAGAAGGGTCTGTTCACAGGCCAACCACTTCTCTCCATTTAGAAGAATCCTTGAGGGTGGGGTGGAATGATTAGTTGATCCTTTTAAAGTTATAATATGTAACATTTCTGCATTAAAATATCTAAAACGACTAGACCTATGTTGTATATTTGTTTTAGTTGTGTACTTATATTATCCAAATCCAACCCAGAGAAATCCATAGTTTTATTCACTGTAACGTCCGTTACAGTTGGTGGCATGTAAATGGCGTCACATGCCCTTTCCCCCTAACTTCTTGGGAAACACGCAAATCCAGTAATCCAGTAGAGACCTCATTTGTTGATATATTTCCATAGCGATCCAGCTTACTACGATACTTTGCTACTTTATCAAGTGGCTCATGACACGAGAGAAAGATGCTATCCACGATCGATAGTATTTCCCATACATTGACTATTTTTTTAAAATGGGTAAAATCTTATTTGATTGTAGAGCTGTGCGAAACACATTGATTCACTCTCACTGTCTCTCACCAACACACTGACAAAAGACAGTCCCCTCCTCTCCGTGCAAACTCTGGATCAATACATGAGCAGGATGAATGATTGTTGTTGGCTTTTCCCCGCAGAGAATACTGCTTTAATAGAATCAATCCAGACTACGAATCATTATGAGGGATTCCAGAAGTAGCCTAAAACGCTAATCCAATTCACTGTCTAAAAAATTGTTAAATGTAAATCTCAACGAGTTTCCACCAATGTACACATATGGAAGGTCAGTTAAATCTGTATTATATACAGTCTACGTTAAGTCAGTTTAACCTGTATTATATACAGGCTATGTTTAATCAGTTCAACCTGTATTATATACAGCCACACAGTTCTTTACCTGCTTTTTATTGTTGTAGTGCTAGTTAGATACACTTCTAAACAGTGATTTTAATCCATTGGGAACATTTTGAAATGTTAAACGTGAGACCTCTCCAGTTAAATTGCAATTTAGTTAGGCTATTGTTTAGTGAAGGGTACTTCTGTAATTGGCCAAACGATGGCTCTATAAGAGCATAGTGCTGCTGCCCGACCGTTTCCTCAGCAGATTTACACCGCTAGACACACTGGACTCATACCGGTGATCTTTAGTTACCCGCATAATTCAGAGCTTGAATATGTGGGAAAAATTGTGTACGGTAACATTATAAAGTTACAGCAATGTTCAATATGCTCATAGTCATAAAGATTTTCTCCAGCAATGGTGGTGAAGACGACCACTCCCATGATCCCACTTTACTTCAGACGTCTTTCGTTATTGTTTTGATTGAGTGCCCCGTGTCGGCGGAAATGACGTGTACCTTTAAGGATGAATAGGTTTGTTGTGTCCACAGATAGCAGACTTTTACTTTGAGGAGCGTGTGTGTCTCCTCCGATGCGTTCTACTCTTATTGACATACTTTCAGGATGAGAGACATCCCTACAAAGTAAGAAACACATTTCAAGAATACATGACACAGCATAATTTCACCATCTACAATTTTCAGTTTGATATGAATGGAGTATTTTCCATTGCCTCTGTGTTTGTCTTTGTAGGCCGAGTATGCAAGCTGTGTGAATAAACTGGAGAAGGACCTAGTGGCCAACTACAAGTCACAGTTTGAGAACTTGTTCAAAGCAGAGGCTCCAACATGGGAAACCCACGGCAATCTAATGGTGAGAACTGCACACAACAAACCAAGGCGAGGTGGAAACTACTAGCATTGCTTACATGATTCATAATAATGATACTTTGTTTAGTATTAACTTGTTTGACACAGTAGGGCTAGCCCAGGGATAGCCCATATGCCAGCTGAGGAAAAATACAAAAATTTAATAAAATACATGTAATGAACTAATGTAAAAATAAATATAACACACTATATCCAAATGTTTGTTTCAGACGGAGAGGCAGATATCGCGGTGGTTCCGCCAGTGTCTTCGAGAGCAGTCTCTGCTGCTGGAGATTCTGTTCCTGTACTACGCCTACTTTGAGATGAGTGCGACCGACCTGCTGAGCTTCACCAAGCTGTTCAAGGAGCAGGGCTTTGGCCTCAGGCAGACCAACAGACACCTGGTGGACAACAGCATGGACACCCTGGTTGACCGCATCGGGTGAGACTGCTTGAGATGCTGTTTGATTTTATGTACTTCATATCTCGGACAATGTATGGAACTGTCTTTTATTGATTTAAAATGTTGTGTTTTCCTGCACTGTGAATGGCGTTTGTGTTTGTAGGGCACGGTATGAATAAATTAGCCTTGCATTTGTAACTGAATGTGGGAACTGTCTATATGATTCAATTTATGATTGAAATAATGGCTCAATTTATTACATTTGCAACTTTAAAAAGGGTTATGTTGCCTGAAATTACAAAAGAAGGGTTTTAGATGTTGTTGGATTTAGTGAAGCGCCAAATGTTTCTTCAAAGCTTTAACATTCAATATAACTTTCTCACAGTACTACATTAATATGAACACCAAAATGTACATAATCATTTATCTGAAATAGCCAATCGTTATTAATGTTTTCTTTGTTGCCCGCAGGTACTTCAGCTCCCTGATCTTGGTAGAAGGGATGGACATCGACTTCCTTCACAAGTGTGCACTGGAGGACTGCACGGATCAGCACCAGTTTTACAGCACACCTGAAGTCACCAAGGTGTGCTTTCAGTCTATCGTTTTTGCCTATAGTTCTGTAGTTAGTCCTCCACCCAAAGCAGACTCAATGAATCCTAGGAATAGTTAAACTGACACATCCCAAGGTTTCCATGCCCATGAAAATGCTGGAGATATTTGTACTATATCAAGAAGCATTTAACAATACATTTCTCTAGGCCTCTCTAGGTATGGTATAGATGCAGGGTGTCCCACAGAAAAAGGTTTTATTGTAGGGGGAAATGCTTCCAAAGAAGAGGCAAGCAGTGGCATAGGGCTGTACCCTGAAATTGGAATAGTTTTATTATCGTTCTGATCCGACTCAAATTCTCTGTCAAACAATTGTGGGTTTAAAAATAAAATAAAATCATGTGCTTTATAGTAACCAAATGAAACCGGCTATAGAGCCTGCTCTAGGCAAGATTTGAGAGTTGGAAAGAGTGCAGAAGAGAGCAAGGTTTTGAAAATAAACATCCCAAAAAAATGCTCCCTCCCTCCCAACAAATGAGTTTCTCTGCCATTGAGAAGTGTCGCATTCACGCACCTGTGGTGTACCTTAGCTATATGTGATTGACAGACAAGATGGATTCCCTGAAACTATCAGAAGAGATACCCTGATTGATCAGAGTTTAGGTGGGGGTGGTCTAAAAGCGAAATTCTCATACAGCACATGCAGTCAATTCGAAAAATATATACTAAAAATATATATACACACACTGATGGATGTCTGCTATTTTTAACAATTACATTCAAATGATAGCTCTTAGATCATGCTATAGATCTTGCCTACAGCACATTCTAATAGGCCTACATAAATTGGATTATTAACTGTTAACTAATGATGCACTGACTTGCAATTTGCCGATTGCAGGGGCTGATCACGTGACTCAAAAACTAGTTTGCACAAGACACGGCGTCATTAGGTTCAGTCACCGAGACAGTAATGTTATCCTGCTTTAACATTACTCATCTGGACTCACAATAAAGGCAGGCTTCACTTAACCATAGAAATAGCTTTTTGTTGATCTCGGTTATAGGATGCAATAACCAGCCTGCATCTCACCGGGCTTCATTCTCCCCGTGTTTTTTGTTTTGTTTTCTTATGTAGGTTTGCGCTAAAAGTAGTAAACCTAGACTTGTCATTATTCACACATCCCCATGTTAGTTGAAACTACTGAAGTATCTATAACCTGATAGGACAAGGCTGCTCCCCGCTAATTCCCTCTGCTTCATGTGAAACTAACTTGCTGCTCTGCCACTTTGATGGAAGATGAGCGACAGCGATTTTCAATGTCTCTAAACTGTGTGACCGAAGCGTTACGTATAGCCAAAGGATTCCAGTCATAGTACTTCCATGTCAACCTAGTTCCTACAATGTGAAGCAAAGGCTTTCTTGAAACCTAGACTTCATAACAGCGCTGTCCGCTGTAGCTGGACCCCCGGTCTGAGCTCGTGAGAGAAGCCGTAGACGGCGCTCCTTTCGTGGCACGGATGTCACAAAGAGTCGGTGTGTTATGCGAATACAGTATACGCTTCCTTTGCTGGTTATTTATGTTGTTTAATATTTTAATATATTAGCGGTTTTAGCGGAGGCGCCTTGCGTACAGACAGCTGTGGTAAACCCTGAGAGGGATAATGTATCGATTGTAGTAAAGTTAACTGGCGTAACGGGGTAAACCCCGTTATGGTTTGTTTGGATTTCATTTGATGTGGTTTGAGGTCGTATTTAGCAGTGTTTGGGCTCCAACGGTATGTTGCTGTCCTCCAGGAGATGGATCAGCTGCTGCTGACACTGGGAGACATCCCCCACCATGGGCCGGTGCTGCTGGCCTGGGTGCTGCTGAGGCACACGCTGAAGCCAAATGAGTCCAGCCCCGTCGTCCGGAGGATAGGCAACACCGCCCTGCACCTGGGGGTCTTCAAGTACCTGTCCACCATGCTGCAGGGGCTGGGGGTCTCAGGCAATAATGTAAGGCAGTGTTTATTAAAGCGCTTCATTTTGATTGGACTGGTGTTTATAATGGTGGTTCTCATTTGTAGCATTAGAACATATTCATGCCACAGTGGCATGAAATGAGGTGTGGGGAAGATGTGTATTTTATTTTGTATGGATTGATCAGATTACTTTCAAATGCCACATGCATACTATTTCCTGTGTCTGCAGAAAACATCAGTTAACGGTTGCATTTAAATATGATTTAAACCTGCACTATGTAATTCTTCTACTGCACTGAAATGGACCGGTGTACAAAACATCTGAACTAGAAAGTTTCCACAAGTCAATCCATCCAGGGAATTCTTCTCCCCCCTTTCCTTCCCCTGCCCACCGTTGGAAAATCACATACAAACTGTTAGGAGGAACTTTCTGAATTGTATGTAGCTTTAACTACAACTCAAGCCACTAGATTGCTAATGGGATAACTTGCATAGTGCAGGTTTAACCATATTTAAATGTTGCTGTATTTTCATATCTCCCTACAGTGTACAGCCAGCACTGCCAAGATGTGCATCTATGGCCTACTCTCATTCGTCATCACTTCCTTTGAAGAGGAGACTCTGGGCAGCCCACAGGTACCAATCTGCATTATTAGGGATGTAACAATTCATCGATATGCGTCGGTCCCCATTTCAATGTTTACGATGAGTGCTTTGGTTGGCAGGACCCCAACCGATCCATAATTAACGTTTATCCCCAGGAAATTGATTAAAACCTAACAAATCGACTATTCACACACATGTTCTGCAGCATCTGATCGACGCTGCATGCGAGGTGCTCTCTGCTCCGAGTCTTGCTGAGCTCTTCTGGGAAATGGTGAGTCCCACAGTGAAACTATGAATAACACCATTGACATTTTAGGGTCACTTATTTATTGTGTTGTCTTTTCATTTGTCAATGCAGAGACCCAACATGGGCCTGGGCATGATCCTGGACAGCGCTGTGGGGATGTTTCCTCACAAGACTGGACCGCTGCTACAGCTCCTAACTGCACTTCTGTCAAACAAGTCCACCGTAAAAAAGGTATGTTGTCGATCTACACACACAGGCACACATCAACATTTTTTTTAACAAATGTACGACGTTGAACAATATATTTCTTTCCTTTATGTTGGGGCAGGTGTACACTTTTCTGGACAAGATGTCTTTTTACACGGAGGTGTACAAGCAGAAGCCCAACGAAATCATCTCCAAGGACGACGAGACGCTCTGGAGGAGACAGATCCCCAAACTCCTCTACCCTCTTGGTAAGAGAATGCCCTTTAAATCCATCGGCTGTACAGTCCTGTCCAACTCAACTGTTGCCCTGTCTAGATCAGTTGCTGTAGAGCATATACACACACTGCCCAGGTTAGGGGGCTGATTCACATTTGGGCTACCTCTGCTAAGAATTGTATGCACACCATGCTCTCATGGTGTTGGAAGTTTTGGATAAATGCGTCCACCAAACAGCATAACCATATTACATAATGCAACACATACTGGCTTCCGTTCCAGTATGTATAGCACTGGGATGATGGCTATTCCAGGTGTGGCTGAGGAAGTTGTTCCACTCTAACTGATACGGTCCATTGGTGCCCCCAGGCTCTGGGCAGACCAACCTGCGGATGCCCCAGGGCGTGCTGGGCCAGGTGGTGATGGCGGGGGAGCAGGGCTATGTGGTGCGCTGGGACTACTCCTACAGCTCCTGGACTCTGTTCACCTGCGAGGTGGAGATGCTGCTGCACGTGGTGTCCACTGCAGGTACGGACCTGCATTCACATGGACACGAGCCTTGGTGGATGTACAACATTTAAAAAAAGATTCATTACTATCTTTGAAGACTGAAAAGGGTAATAATTTATCGATGAACATTATACATGGACACTTGTGAATTCTATCACTTTTTTGGCATTTTAATGTATTGATGAACAATATACATAGACATGTTAATGATATCACTTTTCTTGACCTGGTTTTTGACATGTATTACTTAGTTTATCAAATTTGCGGGATCCTGGGGCCAAAAGTACCCCCACAGATGGGTCACAGGCTGAATAATACACTGCTTGTGCGTGCAGTGTTTTTTCTCAGGTCTGCCTGTATCTTCAACGTTAACTTATATACAGGAATTGCCATCAAGAAAATGATGGCCATGCTTTTATTCATCTGTCCATGCTAGATGTCATAGCCCACTGTGAGCGGGTGAAGCCCATCCTGGATCTGGTCCATAAGATCATCAGCACGGACTGGACCGTGTCGGATTGTCTGCTACCTCTGACGTCTCGCATTTACATGTTGCTGCAGAGGTGAGCTTGCTAGTCCACCTCTGGCATTACCCTGCATGGAACATCACTGGAGGCCCTACACATTCAGCATCATGCTGCTCTTCCTTTGTGCTCTCTGTGAAATGGTTTTGATGCTGAAAGTGTTTTATCTTTATTATTTTTCAATGTGGCTTTCAGGTTAACATCGGTTATTAACCCTCCAGTGGCCGTGATCGCTTCCTGTGTCAACTGCCTTATTGTGTTGGCTGCCAGGAACCCTGGGAAGGTGGGTGCTATGTTAACACACAACGTGCAAGGCTCCAAATGCACTTTTTTATTTGATAGCACTGGTGCTTCCAACTTCAGAAAGTGAGGTGCACCAGCAAAATGTAAAGCACAACAACAATATATGCAGTTTGTTTTATTACCACAATAGTAAGAGTGCTGATTTGAATAACAGGTGGGATGTTAAACAACAAAACAAGTATACTAAATAAATGTAATCCAGCAATCAAAAAAGAACACCTAAAACAGAATATTTAACTTAAACGTATGGAAAAGTTCAGTGAT
>OOFG01044631.1:1063-11121 GCA_900323295.1 Molva molva
GGGGTGGGGTGGGGGAGCAGATCCCGGCCAGTTGAAAGCCGGCAGATTATCCCGACAGAGGAAAGCTATAATTGTCATCTCGGATCGGGAGGGGAAAGACATGTCTGTGCTGCAGATTCGTGCTTTTTTCCCGACGCTATTGGGCTTTGAACAAGGAATGCTACACGAAGAGTAGGGAGGGGAGCAAACCAACCTTGTAGACTTGTCCATAGGTCCCATTGCCGACAACCTCCACCAGCTCGAAGATCCCAGCGGGGTCCTGAACACAACACACAAATACACCATTTAACAATACTGTGTTTCATTTTAATGGGAATTAATCAATGAGATGGATTTAGGGTAGGGTTGATACTACTGGAACCGCCGCATGCCAGTAGGCTATAGACATATGGACAAAGACCACATTAACATAACATAATGCACAGATACTGTTTTCATTCCCCTGCACATTTATACCAGAAGAGGAAAAAGCGAGAAACGGGATAAGAGAAAAACACTCACCCGGAGAGATGCGAGGTCTATGTCCACCAGACTTTTAGCCGGAGATTCGTTCGCCATTTTTCAAACCTAAATAGAAATCGCAGCGTCTCTATCGCCTCCTTCAAACCGATTGTAGAGCTACAGAGCAGAATCTCATCGTCAGGAGGTTTCTCCGTAATCCCCGGCTGGTGGTTTCAGCCCCGATGCACGTTTTTCTTGGTCCCCGACGCCGAGCACAAGACGCGGCTACTCCATACCCGTTCACCGCTACTGTTATCAACCAGTGTCTCTCTACCTCTGTCTCTCTCTCTCTCCCTTGCTATTCCCCGCCCCTGGCTTTCTCTCCCACTGCTCTGGGTCGGAGAGAGAGAGCGAGAGGGAGGGATAGAGAGGCACCAGAGACAAGGGGAGAGAGAGATAGATTTTTGATTTACTCCTTTAGTAGTTTATATTTTATATTTGTTATATTTTACTAGATATTTAACATTTTGTATGCGTTTGTTTTTGCAATGTGAATGTTTATACATTAACGACATAGAGAAGGAAGGGGCGTGGGTACAGGGCCTGGGAATGGATGTTGTTAGTGAAACAGTAGATAACGGCTCTCCAGTTTTATAACATATTGCATCACCAAGAAGGGGAGGCTATCATTTATTAACATTACACGATGCTTATAGCAGTGTTTACATACTGGGGTACAGCAGCACTACTACATTGTTGACATATTACTGCATGAGACTAGTTGGACAGTGAATAGAGACAGGTCATTACGGATCAGGTAGGGGTTAGACAGTGAATACAGAGAGAGGTCATTAGGGAGCACGTAAGGGTAAGGTAATTACTACAGAGACAGGTAATTAAGAAGCAGTTAGGGCGGGTTATACAGTCCATACAGAGACAGGGCATTAAGGAGCAGGTAGGGCAGTGAATACAGAGAGGTATTTGAGGAGTTATAATCCAGTTCATCCAGTGAACATGTAATGGGATATTCAGGCGTGGTCATAAGTATATGTCAGTGTCCCTCTGCATGTCTATTTCTCTCTGTCTGTCTGTCTGTCTATGTTGACCAAGAAAACATCATCTCTGGACGAACTCCATGCCCTGAAAACGAACCACAATAATTTCTCTCTAACTGCACTGCAACAATGACACCTAGTGGCCAACACTTGCCGTTCCAATCAGCGGAAATCGGCTGCAACAACATCGATGACATTATGACTACATGTGTATTATATAGGCATATAGCTCTTTATGTGTAGCTTCGTCATATTTTGAGTATTGTGGAGCAGATAGGGAGAAGCAGAGCCCAAGTGTAAATGAGTTTTATTTAATATGCAATTAAAAAAATGAAGTACAACATCTCCCTTTACAAATATACAGGGGAAATGCAGCACATCTTAACCCCACCCCAGAGTGCTCACGCCAGCCAACAATAACACCCAAATGGGCAGGGACAGAGCAGAGACAGAGGTAGAGACAGACAGAGACAGACAGAGGTGGAGACAGACAGAGGTAGAGACAGACAGAGGTAGAGACAGACAGAGAGACAGAGGTGGAGACAGAGAGATAGATGGAGATAGACAGAGACAGAGGTTTGAACTGAGCAGAGACAAAAGAAAGACAGAGGTAGAGACAGACAGAGGTAGAGAGAGACAGAGCAGAGACCGAGATAGAGGGACTGACAGATGTAGAGACGGAGAAAACGAGTGAAAGTGAAACTTCACAATGGCCTCAGATTTACATTGACATACAGGCAATTCATAACAGGACATCACGAGACACACTCATAGGGTAACACAGAGAGAGGTGAAACAGTCCAATCGTCAGACCTCTGACATTTCCGTCATCTTCAGCGCAACTTAATCTTCCTAAAAATCAAAAAAACAAATTTGCCATGAGAAAACCAAACGGTGCCTTATTTAATTCAGTCCTGTGCTTTCCTACCCTCTCGGTCGTCAAAAGCATCAAACTAATACATTCAATCTGGAAATTCTCAAAATAGTTGTTGTTTATCAGATTGTATATTTTAGAGGTAGATAGGTAGAGGTTATGTTTTTCTTTTGCTTAACTTTTTGAGTATATTGTTTTACTCGAACAGTTTAACCCAAACTTTTGCTGAGTCAATGGTTTGGACACACCTCCTTTGTGGATGTGTGGAGTGCCACAGGCTGCTATAGTCGGTCCCCTTCAGTTTAGCCGAAACACTACGTTGCTTCTGCAAAATCGTGTGATGGAATCACCATCTGCTAACGGTAATTTTCCTTCCTAAAGACAGACCTAAACTGGCAGTGATGTCGACAAAACACTGCTCCTCAGAGGGTCAGGGCAGGGATCATCAAGCTAGATGAACAGATATAAGATCAGAGACAGAGAGATGGACGGATGAGTAGCAGACGGCAGGGAAAACCAAACGCTTTGCTTCGTGGTTCCTCAGGCGCTGACTGGAGTTCTTCAGAGTCCAGAAACAGTCATACATGTTCTGAAGCTGCAGTACGCGGTCAGAAGGCAAATCTCTTGGGGCAGATTGAGGGCCCCCAGGGGCCAGACAGTTCAGGAGAGGAAGGGGCTTCCTGGGGGCTAAGGTCCAGACGTCCTTGAGGCTCTCACCGGGGCTTCTTCCTCGTGACGAAAATAAGGACCCGGCGAATGGCGACCAGCCGGTCCTTGAGGGAGGTCATGGCAAGGATGGTGAGCTGGGCCCGGCTCTCCAGGGGGAGAACCGCCAGGAGCCACCAGTACCAGGCAGGACCACTGGGTAAAAACTGCAGAAACACAGAACCACTCCATTACACTCGGGCTACACTGTATAACACAGAACCACATCTTTATAACTTTTGTGTGTGCAAAAGTAAATGTTTTTTAACCGTTTTACTGAAAAAAACTGCTTAGTCAATAGTGCCACATGGCACTACAGTAGGCCCCCTTAGATTAGCCTAACCCCTTGGCTAGGTAGTTCAGCTATGCATTGATTGTGTGTGCGTGTGAGCGTACCTGGGGCTCGGGGTCCTTGCTGGGCAGGTGTCCGAAGTGGCTGAGGATCTGGTTCTTCATGGTGTCTCGGAGGGAGGTGAACCAGCTGTTAGCCTGCTCATACACAGAGTCATGCAGTTTCAGCAGCTCCAGCAGGTCCTCCCCCTCCTCCTGATTGGACAGAAAACAAGAGATTCTTAAATAGGATCTAAGACCAGTATATCTTCATATTTAATATAGAAGAAGAATTATCATTTTCAAGACACATTTTGCGTGGGACAGGTGTTTGTATGTGTGTGCACACGTGTGTGCGTGCGTGCGTGCGTGTGCGTGCGTGCGTGCGGGGATGACACCTCCACATTACATACCTTCTTGTCCTCTAGGTACTCTATCTTCGCCGTGTTGTAGCCATCTCGTTGGCCATGGCTCAGCACCTTGAACCGCGACACACCGATGGTGTCCACCACCGAGCGACCGTCTGGGAAGAACTTCACGTCACGCACCTGCAACACAAACTCCTTTAGTTCACACAGGCAGTCCATATAAACACCTGTAGTTCACACATCACCTGTAGTTCATACCAACATGATGCTAATACTGAAGCTAATGCTAAATCGAATGCTAAAGCCAAACCTAGATGGTAACGCTCATACTGGACTGAATGCTCAAGCCATCGCTAAAGCTAAAGCAGCCTCGCTACACACAGAGAGGGTTGCCCCAAGACCTCAAAGCGACTGACCTCAAGCATACAGCCGTAGTCGGCGAACCCCTTGAGGTCGTCCGCGATGCACATGCCGAACTGCTTGGTGCCGGTCTCCATGGAGCGACGGATCATGAGGCGGTAGCGCGGCTCGAACACGTGCAGCGGACAGGGGATGGTGGGGAAGGCCATGGTGCACACGAAGATAGGCACCTCCTGGTTCAGACTGGATGACAGAAGAGGAAGGTTAGCTACAGCTAAACAACTAGCTACAGATAAACACTTAGCTACGGACTAATCATGTGGCTACAGCTGGTGACAGTTAGCTACAGCTTAATACCGTGTTACAGCTTAACCTCTAGCTACAGCTAAAAGCCACCACTAAAGAACTAGCCACGGATAAACATGTAGCCACATCTGGAAGAAGTATATATTTTGTATCTTAGCCTTAGCCTTCATTCACGTATTCAAGTTTAAAGGAATTTTTACTTTGAAAGTTCCTTAATTTCCTCCTCGTGGATCTTCTTCCTCTCTGCCAGCTCGTCTCCAAGGTAACGCTGTAGCACTTCCTCCATGAGCAGGGTCTTGTTGTACCCCTGAGTGGCCAGATACTGCAACAACAACACAGAGTATAATTGAATAATTTAGGGATTGATTCTGCTATAGAGAGACGAGGTGGGGAAGGAGAGGAAAAAAAGAGGAGCGAAGAGGATAAGAAAAAAGAAGGAAAGAGGACAGGATAAAACAGGATAAGGAGGAGAGATTAAGGGAGAAAGAGAGAAGAAGGGAGGGGAGGGAAGGGAGGAGAGGAGGAGAAGGAGGATAAGAAAAGAGCACTGTAGGGCAGGCCGTGTGTTCCTCACCTCGGCCAGGTTCTCCTTACAGAGAGGACAGTTGGGGTTGTGGTCCAGGCAGCGCTCGAGACACTTCAGACAGAAGGTGTGACCGCAGGGCGTCGCCACCGGCTCATAGAACAACCTGCAGGAGGACACAGGAGATGGGGGGTGGGTTTTAGCGCGTGTGTGTGTTTTACTAAAGCGGAATTTATAGCTGCAGTGATGCGCCGTTGATAAAGTGAGCAGACAGTCCACACATGGCCCTGGCATTTATCGTCACCGAAAAGTTGCTGTGGACCGTTTGCATGCGGAGCTCCAACGTTTCCGAGGTGTGTGACACGTTAAAAATAGCAGTTCACGCACGGCGACTATAAATTAGGTTTACGTGTTAATGCATTAGTGAATGTAAGTGAGTGTGTGTGTGTTAGGGTGTAAGGTGTGTGTAAGTGAATGTAAGTGAGTGTTAGGGCGTATGTGTAAGGGGGGTGTGTGTGTTAGTGATTTTCTAAGTGTGTGTAAGGTGTGTGTGCGTGCGCGTGTGTGTTTACCTCATGCAGAGAGAACACTCCATGTCTACACTGTCTAGCAGCTGGCTAGGAACCGTTCTCCCACAGTTCTTCCCGGCTGTCGGGCTCTGTGAGCTGCACCCCACTTCTGGAAATAGACCACAGAACACGCTGGGGTCAGTCCCACCGCACACTGACTTGGACCAAAGCCCTTCTCTAGCCAATGACCTCATTTGCTAAAGAAGGTAAGAGGTTCGATTCACCACGTATGCCAATAGGTAGAGATGGATAGGGGTCATTTTCCCTATGTAGGTCATTGGGTAGAATGAGGTACGGGTTAGAGGTTCTATTCCCTGTGCTGTGAGAGGTTGGTTTATTTACCTGCTCTGGAGATCTTGGAGCGTGGGCAGAAGGTGCTGGAAATTCCCTCTCCACTGTACCTCCTCTTCAGGCCACCAGGAGGTGCTGGTAGGGCTGCCAGGACACTCTGCAGGCTCTTACTGCTGCCCTCCTCCCCAACTCCTCCTCTGTCTCCTCCCCTGGGAACGTCTCCTCCGGGAGAGAGAGAAAGGACGCTGGGGGAGGAGCTGCCGGCTGGAGGAGCCTTCGACGCATTGAGCTCTGACTCCTGGAGGGAGGAGAAGGAGCGTTAATCCAAATTAGGGTGTGTGTGTGTGTGTCAGCTTGTGTATATTTGTATTGCGTATGTGGTTGTATGTATGCCTGTTCCAAGCCTGTCCTCTGATTAAGTTAGAGCATACATGGTAAATGTATGCTCATGTGGAGAGCATACTAAATACAGTGTATGTGTATGTGTATGTGTGTACACTACATACATTGCTAAAACAACTAGCAGTAATTTTGAGAAAGATTGGGTAAGTTCTTCTGAGGTAACCTAAATGCTGTATTTATCCAAACAAATCCTAGCTGCAAGCGTGTGGATGAGATGTGTGTTAGCGCACTAATCGTAGATGAGTTGCTAGCATGCATTAGCGTGCTAACCTTAGCGGAGCAGCCATTTCTGGGGGTGAATGGGCTGAGGGAGCTGAAGAGGGCGGGGGGTTTGATGAGGCGTGAGGTGGACCCCCCCTGGAGCGGGTGGAGGGGGGTGGGCAGGTCATCCCGCCCAAACACAGAGGAGAAGAGTTCGCTCAGCACCTACACACACACGCAAAGACACACACACAAAAAGACACACACAAAATACACAGTGAGGTCATGCAGGTTTCACATGTGAAACGCTCCTTGCAGAAACATAACAAAACCAATTCTAATCACTTTCTTGTTGCCATGGAGATGAAGACCTTATTAACTCGTATTTCTCTCAATGACTTTAGCATTGTTTTCGTATGTGCGTCAAGCTAGTTGTCATAGCGACCTAGAGGATCCATATACCGGACCAGGACTAGAATATCAGCACTTAAAGGCTGCTTATCTTCAATCAGTCTAAAGGAGGTGGATCCCTCTTCCTCTGACGTTACTCCAGGAAGGACCAATTAGCGGAAGGCCTGCTTTAGCACACTTTATATGGGAGCAACACTGCTCCCATGGAAACGTGGGGTCCTTATGATGCCAAACCTCTTATGTGTGTGTGTAGGTTTATGTTTTATGGTAAATAATAAAATAATAAAGTTTGTGTGTATGCTTGTGTGCGCAAATGCCTCCCTTCTAACTAGGGCTGTAGTCTCCAGCTCGACTGGTCGATTGGTTGGGCGACATGCTCTCGTCCGACCAAATTCTCATTGGTGGGACAATCGCCGGTAACATTCACTTTCATAAGGAGAAACGCGCTACATCAATAGCCCAACATGGCATATAATTTAAAAACGGTAGGCTAACTTTCGTGTTTAACACTTAATAAGTTTTGGAATTGGCATATTTCAATATGTTTGGTCTAATAATCGTTTTAAAACTGCAGGCGCATCCCGCGACAGCTTCGACGGCTACAGCGTCTGGTAGCAGCAGTTAGGTTAGAAATGATTTAATATGCTGCAAATACAAGCTTTTTAGCTGTTTATTTATAATTAATTTAGGCTAATAAGGCTACCAGGTAGAGTGCACTGTAGCCGATTTAGTTAATCTAAAGATAATTTTTTTTTTTTTCCCGCGACTAATCGATTGGTCGAAGGGAAGTTACGATTTCAGTCGACCAAGATTTTCTTTGGTTGACTACAGCCCTACTCCTGATATTGTAGTTTTGTTTTTTGAAGCGTTGTTCCAATAAAACATGTGTTCAAACCAATCTAACCATTTCAGATATTAAATGTCTGCATGGCGGGAAACGTCCATGGTGGCGCAGCGCACTCGTACATTGTTTGGGGGAAAACTAAGGACTTATGCTGTTGATTCTAATTAGAATAAGCCAAACATTTGCTTTGTGGTGAAGGTGTAAACACTAAACACTAATACAGATCACTTCCACATTATTTAAATGACTCATATTTGATGAACTACCTCATCAGTGTATTTCTGTGTGTTTTGGCAGCCTTATCATGTCTTGTTCTCCCGACAGATGCCTGTGAACTCACACTGGACCTAAACACAGCCAACGAACAACTCTCTCTGTCTGAGGACAACAGAAAGGTGACGGTGGTTGAAGAAAAACAGCCGTATCCTAATCACCCAGAGAGATTTGACTTCTTTAAACAGGTGTTGTGTAGAGAGGGTCTTACTGGCCGCTGTTACTGGGAGATAGAGAGGGAAGGAGATATTGCCACAGGAGTGACATACAGAGAAATCCCAAGGCTAGGATATGGTGGTGATAGCGCATTGGGATGGAACATCAAGTCCTGGCGTCTTGATTGTCGTGAAAATGGTTACACTGCCTGGTACAACGGTATTAGAACAGAAATATGTCTTCCCCCACCTGGCTCTAACAGAGTAGGAGTGTATCTGGATTGGTCTGCTGGCACTCTGTCCTTCTACAGAGTGTCCCCAGGTATTGAAGGGTCCTCAGACACACTGACACACATCTACACCTTCCATGCCACATTCACCCATGAACTCCACCCTGGGTTAAGGTTATGGAGTTCTGGGGCCAGATTCACAAAAGTATCTTAAAAAGCATGTGAACCCGCTGTTTCAGCTGGAATTCGAAAACTATGAGATTTCAAAAGAATGCACTTTGGGCTGAGAGATGCGCGTTACAACCAACGGCAATTTTGTGATACTTTTTCGGTGGTTTTCCATTAGCACTTTTGGCTGTGCCGAGTCATACCGTGCCACGCTGACTTGCGTTTCCACTACCAGTTTAAATGCACGAGCCTCTTCCGAGAAGGACGATCTCCAAGGTCTGGCCAAAGCGTGCCTGACCCGCCTCCACGTGGGCTGCTGTGACGTCAGCCCTGGTTGCTGTTTGGAGCGAGATGTTGTCTCTCAAATTGTAGGAATATAGACCTCTAAAAATATAATAAACTGTGTTCTTGTGTATCAGATGCATCGCCATGCACGAAGAGTATGGCTAGAGTTCTCAACAACTTGCTTCTTAAGTATTCATTTGTCCCTATAACTATATAAGCTTAATTAAAAAGGGTAATGAAGATTTTGATAGAAGTGCACCGTTGTGATTTGATGATTTTCTCTTGCAAAAACAAATAGCTTGTTGAAATAGGACAGATTTCTTTCAGATTAGTCTTGGTCTAAAGACTGGACATTGGACAATATTTCACACTATTAGATCGCTGATATTGGTGTTCAACACGTTTTTTTCCTAATATCAAGGACATCGTGTGGCACTTGTAGAAATATTTGCGAAACTTTTTCTAATGTCTAAACTAATCTGAATTAAACTGTCTCAATGAGCTATTGCGATTTGGGAGCAGAAAAGGGGGAATATTGAACCTCAAACTGAATTCATCATTGCAGATATCATTGGTTGTACTGGCCAGGCCAGTAAAGTATAATGACAAAACGCCATTTTTGTACCGTCGTTCTGTATGAGCATTATAATGAGCGATGTTGTAAATTAAATGTGCCACACACGTGGCATGATACTGAGAAGCTTAATCTTTACTCGGACACGGACATCAAAATAAATCGCTGGCCAGACAGAGCTCCACACGTCCACACACACCTCGCCGCCGGTGTCCCTTGGTCGTGATGACGAGTATTCTAACAGGCACTTTGGCATCACGAGAAGACAAGTTACCTGCATTCGAAGCAGAATGAAATGTTAACGTAGTGTTTTGGGGAGACACACACACCACGCCGCCGGTCTCCCTTGGTTGTGACGTTCGAGCAAACGTTCACATAGTGTTTTGGGGAGACTGGCAAAAACATAGGATTTTACTCCCGTTTCTCTAAATTAGGGTATTATTTCAGTGACAGTGATAAAATGGCATAGATTACTATGTTGATGATCATATAAGATATTACCAGGTTAAAAAAAACAATAACATGTCTTTGGGTTAAATTGCTCTTTAAGTAGTTAGCTTTCCTGCCAACCAGTTTGTGAACGTTCCCGCACTTTGACGGAACTGGGGGTTAATTTACAAGATATTATCTAAGAACAAAGATATGAACATTCTTAAGATATCTTCTGGTGAATAGCAGTTTTTCTTAAGTCCA
>OOFG01044666.1:1256-12536 GCA_900323295.1 Molva molva
CTCTCGTTTGGTATGCTGAGCGGTGTGTCTGCCGCCCTGCAATTTCAGCCTTGTTTATTATGGCGCAGACATATGAGGAGAGATGAATTCCGTATCCCGATTGTATGTGTGTCTGGCTGTCTGTGCGTGTAAGGTCGTAGCACATGCTCAGTTGTGTCTAAAAAAAAAAGAAGCTAGGTGGCTACGCTGTGCGTGTAGGCTGAGGTCACAGCACAAGCTCAGTGGATGCCTCTCCGGAGCGAATGCGTGGTTCTCCATTTTGAGCACCTAGAAATAGGTGGGAGAGGGGAGTTTATAACAACGCGCGTTTTGCATAAAGTGTCAACGTCCAACCTTAGAGCTTGATGTCAGTCATGGACGATTTGTTCAGTCCAAGGAGGTAGGTTCGCGATCCTATTCTCGTGCTCAGACATATTGATGCGCGAGTATTCACTCGACTCATTTGCGCTTCGCATATGTCTGAATAAATAAACGAACATTGTTTGGATACGTGTATCGATAAACCACACCGTTACTATATAAGTATTTGTCAGATAGAAAGAAAGCGGCGGTATCCTCGTTATTTCATAGGAATTGAGCGCTAAGCAGTCTGTCACTCCAGTGTGTACCGTTAATGTTACTGCAAAGCCAGCCGTGCGTTATTTATCCATAAAAGTGCAGCTGCATTCGGGTTTGAAATGCGTCTACATATAACTGTTAACGACATTTTAAACGGATATTCTTATGAGGAGAAGCTAACAACCGATCTGTCTCCATTTTGCAGTAGCCTCGGTGCTCATGTTTACAATTGAGATGACATGGCGTATGAAGAAAGAGCGGCTTTGTGCATCCTCAGACGAGAGCAAATTAATTATTCATATATTTATTATCACGTCTATTTTAAAAGTCACGTGTGATTACCTTCTAGCTAAGAGTCGAGTCTGTTTGTGAGTGTGCGCTACAATTATGTCAGTGTGCCACAGACTCTAACAATGATTGGATGAATTTGATGGAAGGGGCGGGTCTAGCCTTGATTGCACAGAAGAAAGTTTAGCAGATACTCGCGCTGTTGTTTGGGTTTAATAATTTAGCATACCGGCACGTATTTTTTTCTAAGAGTAAATAAATACCAACTTAATATAAAAGTCTTTCTGATATGCGTCCAATATTAATTGTTTGACATGTCCAAAAGTTGTCAACTCTGCTACATATGAAAAGTATAGGCCTATATCTTGTATGTGTTCTACTTCATTTTAACAGCAACTCCCTAAGATAAATAATATAAACAAATGTATGCTGTACAGACCATTTTTAGTCTTCCAAAGTATTGTTGAGTTTATGGGTTTAAGTTGTTTTTTCTCAAGGCAATTCTGCCCATTTTGACTTGACTACTTTTCTCAACAAGGCTTGTTTTTGTAAACTGGTGTATGTTTCCCAGAAGTCTGTATTTTGCTGCTTCTCTTGCGAACTGCTGTAGCGTTATGTTCGCCTGTTGACAGTTTTCTCTCAGATGGTGTTCTGCTGCACATGTCCTCGTTTGTCATCCCTACGACCTCCTGCCAAACACACCAGCGACTTGGCCCACCGCACACCCCAACAAACACACTTGCAACAACTTTCTACCATGCAGGGATACAGTCAAGCAGTTTATTCAGGCTTTAGTTGAATACACATAAGAAATACAAATTTGTCTTGTTTTTTGTTGTTTTGTTTTTTCATGTTAGTGAAGCTGGGGTATGCATAATGGTATGGTATTTTCTACCATTTATGATGCTCAATTTGATAACTTTAGAAACCTATTAACCATCACAATTATTCTTATTGATATATTTTGGGGTCCTAAGAAATCCGTAGGAGACCTATTGTATTTGTTAGTATTATTTTCTTTTTCTTTTTTTTCATGACAAATTCAGCCATATCACAAAAACCACATGGCAAAAGCTGTATTAATTTGCATGCTTGGAGAACTTGTAAAATAAGGAAGGGATGCAAAGGATGGGCCTGATTATCCCATAGGTGGCGCTATAATCAGCGCTTGAATGTCAACATTTTAAAGGGCTGCCATTTCCTCTAGGAAATATGCATGAAACTTTGTAAACATTCAACATTCCTCATGATGAACAACTTTCTCACTGCAACCCATGTGGTCAGACCACAACTTGACCACAACGCCCACACATTCCAAGCCCTAGTTCATTAAAGCTTCAAACTTGGCACACATGTACCAGGTGACTGGTACATGTGTGCCAGTCTATGGTGAAAACAATTCTCTATGGTGAAACAATTATATCCCGTATCATGTAGGACTCTGTTATCGTTGCATGCAACTATATTTATGTTTGTAAAAATGCTAGGATTATGAACTTGTGATTAATTCCTTCTCAAAAAGAATGTCATGTTTTGGTTATTGTCCATTCATGCTTTTGGATGTTGGACTACCTTATTTTTACAGCCATGTGACCAACAGGATAACCTTATTATAATGTGTGGCAGCTTTCCTAGAACCCTTCCATGAGTAGCATTAATTAGTATTTTCATGTGTATGTAGTGACATGATCACTCGATGTTACCAGTGTAATGAATATCACAGCTCACTATGTATGTACAAACAGCGTCGTAAGAAAGGAACATAGCCCAGCAGCAACAGACTTGTACATGCACAAGAGACTCCTGCACCAAAACTGGCTGTTTGGTCCACACTAGCTGATTCATTGTAAGCCATTCTGAAGGTGTCTCAGCAGCAGAACTACTGCAGTAAATATAAATATTCCCTGGCAGACTGGGAGGCATCATTTGTTAGATGCTATCCGTGTCTTGTGTCCCTGCATCTGCTTTGAGTATCTACCGAGAGTAAAGGACTATGTCTTCTCACTAGTATGTCCAAGTGCAGGGTAGAAGGCTAATGTTTTGGGGAGGCATGTCAAATGTGTCCAGCAATGGCTGTGTTTTTAAAGATCGTAAAGTTACCGGAGGGACAGGGGCTCTAAGGTTTCAGCCAAGTCCCCCCCCTCCCTCGGCCAACTGCCATGATGGAGTGAGAGCTACTAGGGGTGCAAATCATGCTGACAGATTCTGGGCCGCCCTGTGCTCAGCTGTATGAAAGTCGGGCCGTTACCTAGGCAACAGGAGGGGAAAGGCTTTTCAAAAGGAACATCTTGTCATTTTCTTTAATCCATTGCAGCTGGAGATTCAGAACACTATTATTAAATTGCAGTTGCCATGGCTACTAACATTTGCACCGGCAGTCGTATTTCAGAGGCTTTCTCCCTTCCTCCCTGCATAGCCCCATCCAGCCCCCTCAGCGCCAGTTAGGGGAATTCTTGTTTTATTGCTCCTAGTCTGAGCCATTGAAATTTACTCTGACCATTTTATCCCACATGCACGTTCTCCCTTTTGTTTCTTGGTATCAAATTATAAAATGGAAGGGAGTGTGTGTTTCTCACACACGTTGCTACCTTTTAGACAAAGAAACCTTGATAAGATGCATCATTTTCTATTCATCATGGTCTCTGACGTCCAACTCAATAATAATGCTTTGTTATATTATGGTTTAGCTGGGTTAACAGACACACGCGATATAGTCACTTGGTGTTAAGTATCTTTCTTATATTTATTCACATTTTCTTTTTCAGACGACTGAACAGCACTCAAGGGGAAATAAGAGTGGGCCCCAGTCATCAAGTAAGTCACATTTTTACATTAGTCTCTGCAGCTTTAGTCTCGCAATTGCACTTTCCACAATTTTAGTCTCGCAATTGCACATGTGTTGCACTTTTTTATAGAATTTGTAGTTGTGTTTTTGATGACCTAGCTCTATTGCCATTTAAAAGTGAGATCATGGAAAGCGATTAGGCAGTTAAATCAGGGATCAAGACTAACATTTGTGCCACTAACTTTTTGATTTGGTTGCACCCTAATAAATTTGGTCGCACCCCTTTTTTGCTGCTTTTTCGCAGTATTGGAATGTCCTTTTTTGTATTGCATATGTGGTCTTTTTCTTTTTTACCGCCAGAGCCTCGAAATATCTTTCCTCACAAACCAACTCTTCGTGCTCCTCCACCTATATCAAAATCTCTACCTAAAAATAAATGGTGTGCACAGTATACAAACCACCTTTTTAGCCATGTCTCCTTACTGGAACTTAAGTTTTTAGTTTAGTTTATTACATTTATTTGTCAGGGACCATAAACAAAAACCGTAATCTAGCAAAATGAGATGAGATGCATTGTAATTCGTTATACTAGCTAATTTCCAGCTGAAGTCCCTGCAGATGGATAGTAGGTTGTGTTTCATTACCACCCATAACATCACAGAACAAGACCTAAAATCGAATCTTCCGACGTGCGTTGTCCTTTCTACTACACAACGAGGCACTCTGTGGCTCGTCTGGTGTTTGAACCTCTTTAAATTTAACCTCTGCCGTAACCGAGTCGTTCTCTGTACAAAAGAGGATCCGAAAGCCACCGACTTCCGACACAGCAGTTACTCGTGATACTGTAGTTTTGCTTTCGAAGCGCTATTCAAATAAAACGTGTTCTAACCAAATGAACTGATTCAGAATTTAAATGGGGAAAAAAAACAAAGTCAACTCATATCCGCGTTGCGACAGCCCTGTTTCTGTTGGCACTGGAGGGCTGGCACTGTTCAGAGATCACAGAACCCTTTTGGCCAATCAAAGGAGCTTGTTTGGGCACCTGTTTATGGCGTAATTTCAGTGTCATCCGCTGCCATTGCATTGCTGTCACGCACCTGTCGAGGCAGTTACCCAGCAAGCAAAGTTATTTATCCGGTAAGTAAGGTAGACCTTATACTAATGTTGTTTTGATGACATTTTCGATAATGTCAATGTCAACTTAGTACTGCTAGTTTCAGGAAGAAAATGCTAACATTGAATCGGTTAATGACTTGATAGTTGTTGTTTTTTTTCAACTTCTTTCTTAAAAGTTTAATAAAATGTGTTTTTGAAAGACTGCATTCACATTACAGACCTTGCAATCGGTTTTCCCATTCATATCATTATCTTTACATCCCTAGGCATGTTGTTAGCTTTTGCTCGTACATGAAATGTTAACTTGAAGTATTGGCTAAGCTAATTTAATTAGTGTCACCTAGCTATAGTATGTGGGTTTTCTGCTGCTTCCTTCAATCATGTAAACATTTTATTCTAATGGAAAGGATGCCTCTTACTACTGGTTTCATTCAGTAATCACTGGGGAGTGCAGGTGTGACAGAATTTCAGTGATATTACCTGTTGAACATTTCCTTAATGCGAATATATACTTGTTGTGGGGTTTTGATGCTGTCTGACTATCTAGTTATCGTTGACAAACGTTTAACTAGACAGAGGCCCCCTAAAGTTAGGCTGCTGAATTTAAGAATTTCATAAGTGAGGATGCTTCTGTATATCAGAAATCTCAAGTGCTGTTTTTATGTAGCATTAACGCTGTATTTATTTCTCAGGATCTGCAAGGGCCAATGATTGATTTTGAGGCCATTGCTCATCATGAAACCTCACGACAGAGGAGGGTATTGTGGATTTGATGTCCATTGACCATGGATGAGCTGGCTAAAGTCTGCAGTTTACCCTACTCCAAACTCGGATTCTCATAGATATGATCTTTATGTGATGTGTTTTCAGTATTTGGCAGTGCATGGACTACATGAAGTGTGAAATATGTTTTGTCTTAGTATGGTTCAAATAAATTATCAAAATGCATTGCAAAGACACCCAAATTCATGCTCTAAAGAGATGGCTACAGCACAAAGTAATATATGAATATGTGGATATGTTTATTCATATATTTCGCACTGAGGTTAGTGAGTTATACAAGAAGACTGCAACACATGAGAACATTTGACAACAAGACAGCAACACATTACAAAATGTGTCTTAATTTCACTATAGAGCTTGTACATCGTGACGCTATGCCTCTCCATTTTGGAAGCATAGGAGCATTGGAATGCAAGTTATTATGTTCGAAGTAATGTTTTTTTGGTAATTGTTTAGTGTTAAGTAATTAATCATGAAAGGATTTATCATTATGGGGAGTATGGGGTATATAAATGTTGATTTAGGATTTTACAGAACTACAACTCCTCTCAATTATGCGGGGTATCGCCAATAACAAATCCCATGATGCATTCTGATGTACAAGCCCTACACCAGAAATATGCAGTCTTGAACCAAGAGTGACGAGTTCACAGGCTTGTTAAAACCAATTACAGCATACCCCGCTTTCTGAAGAACACAGGAGCATGTCAAACTGGGTGTTTTAATCTTTTTCTAACTATCTGACATGAACCCAATAAATCTGTAGGCCAACTTAACGCGTATGAAAAAGACAAACATATGTGTCAGACACAGAAAGCACTGCCATACTGAATGGCAGTAATCATGGTCTAAGTCTTCATAACTGTTGAGGTGTTTCAAAGGAATCATTATGGTATTCATAGATGCGCTCACTGTGGGATAGCACTAGAACTGCTGGCCAAATTGTTCTTGACAGTCATGGTTGAACTTTATGTGGATTTGAAAATCTCTGCTCTGAAATGGCCCTGCCATTTTAACCACTGTAAGCCCACTGGGACATCTGGTGGTATGGGGTCACCATTGCTGCTGTCATCGTGGCTCCCAACTTGGCCCAGCTCCATACCAATAATTTCAGGGCATCGTCGCTCCTGAGACACCGTCTTCTGGAGCGACGAGGCTCTGAGGAGAATCATCGCTCCAGAAGATGGTGTCTCAGGATGTTCTGTTGATTTCAGAGAAAAATTATTTGGTAACCTAGACTAGGGAAATGTCAGGCAGGTATCACTGAAATTACGTGTCACACCTGCAGCTCCCATAGAATTCTGAATGACCCCAGGAGTAAGTGACATCTTTGCCATTGGAATAAAATTATAACATGATTGAAGTAAGCAGCAGTTAACCAACATGCTATAGCTAGGTGAAACTAATGAAATTAGCTAAGCCACTACTTAAGTAAACATTACATGTAAGAACAAAAATTAGCAACATGGCTAGGGATGTAAAGACACATTTCATGAATGTGAAGACAATTGCAAAGTCAGTAATGTGACTGCATCGATTCAAAAACATTATTTTTATTCAAACTTGAAGGAATAAAACGATTTAACGTTAGCATGTTCTTCCTGAAACTAGCAGTAGTAAGTTGACATTGACATTATTGAAAACGTTTAGCAACCATTACAAGCATCAACTATATGTTTACTGAAAACAAGTCACCAAAACAACAAGAGTATGTTCTACCTCACTTACCAGAGAAGAACCATGACAGGGGCTCCCCCAGCAACGCAATGACACTAAAATGACAACATAGACAGGCACTCAAACAAGCTCATTTGATTGGCCAAAAAGGTTTTGTGGTCTCCGAAAAGTGCCCACCCTTGGCTCTACAAGTGCACAAATAATCAAATCCACATTACTGAGATATGTGGTTGACTTGTGTTTGTACTGGAAATATCCAAGAGATTATTTTTGCAGGTGTGCAACTCTAATTGCATGAATACACATACAGGAAATTTGGTCCATGAATTCCCATTATTTGATACAGGTTTGTGAATGTGTTTTGCACCATATTTACTTCAGCAACTGTAGAAAAAAGGTTTGCCCATATGAGTTTCTTAAATTGTGATTCGTGGAATAGCATTTGTGCACTTGCAATGAAGAATTTCAGAAAGTGTAGCATTGTGTTTGACGGAGCTCAGTGAAAGGCAGATGACAAGTGACTGAAAGCTGATCTTTTCTTGAGGCCTGCGTGCTATATGCGGTGTGACACCATCTGTCCCTCTCCTTCTTCCTTGGGTCTAATTAGGCCAAGCTCCCCGAGCTGCAGCCCTTCCCCTCTCCCGGCGGCCAGGCTGTGACCGAGAATGAGGAGCTGGTCTGGATGCCGGGGGTCAACGACTGTGACCTTCTCATGTACCTCAGAGCCGCAAGGTAAAGCAGGAGAGAGACGGCTGTTTGGCTCTGGCTAGGCCTGGCCGACACCTGTTCATGCAAAGCCATTAATGGTTGTGGTTTAAAGAGCCCAGGTAGCGTTAAGTGGATGTTAAAAGTAAACTCCAGTTGAAGAAATTATCCTCTCTATACATTTAAAGCAATATTTCCGATTTGGTCGATATATTGTTTGTCTTATTATGCTAATCCAAATATCCAGAAGACTATTCTAAAAATTCAAATGTTTAGCAAAATAAGACAATACAATGACCAAAAACCGTGGTAAAGAACATATCCACAAGATACAGTAGTTGTAAAATATGAAGTGGTTTCATTGAAATGATTACTGGTTACAATTTCATCTTGGTTAATGTGTATATTGTAGTACTTAGATTTTGATATGGTGGGTTCCTCTGTGTCTACAGGAGCATGGCTGCCTTCGCAGGAATGTGTGACGGAGGCTCAACAGAAGACGGGTGTCTGGCAGCATCTCGAGATGACACTACACTTAATGCACTTAACACTGTGAGTTTCAGCACGGCACGACACCATGTCAACACCAACCATGTCCTTTCTGCAGTAGCAGTTGGTGTTTAGATCAGACTGTTTGGAAGGATTCTACGGGTGCTGAGAGTATCCAAGTTTTTTAGTCCAACCAACTGCTTGATCGACTGATTTCAGTTGTTACATGCTCCCTCTATAGTTGGTGGTGTACTGGTGTAAGACCAGCTTTCTCTAAAATAATAGAGATTAACTGGTGGGTCCCTTCCAAGAGTCGCACCTCACTGCACTGTTGTGTACCAAATCTATCCTACAGTCCGGTTCACCTGACCCCGCTTGAATGCATTATGTGCACAAGCAACATTGAAAATGCATGCAAAGGAATCAAGTGTGCGAACGAGATTGGAATCATCATAAACAGGGCATTTATATTCCAACTCTATGAAATAGAGCATTAACATAACGGAGCAGGTCGTGGTTTTGCGACCTTCCCTATCCTCATTTGCAATTCCGATGAAACGCTGCTCGTTTACGTGCCGGTGGCTGCATTGCTTCGCCGCATGTTTTTCTCGATCGGATGGGACACGTGGCTTATAGACACACGCAGATTGCCTTTGTCTCTCCCTGTTGTTTATGATCGCTTCGCCTCTCAGATCTTTACATGCAGTCTCTGCTCCTGACCGTTTTTCTTTAATCCTTCAATTGAGAAGAAATTTCATTCACATTCGCAGGGGAATCCTCAAGCTGTGTTAGTAGCAGTAGTTCAAAATGATTTCCTTCCTCTTATAAAACACAGAATGGAAAAAAAAAATACCAGACGCTTTATTCAATTCATGTTGATATTGCGGACCCTGTGGTTTTCATAATGCTGACACGGTGAGATTGATATTCCAGTCGTTATTTGATGTTATGAACTATCTATTGCATTACATGGACTGTTTGAAATATGAGGCACTGATTATGAGGCCCTTATTAGGTGATTGCTGCTAGGCATTGCTCAACTATTGTTATTCCTAGACTTTATTAGGCCAGTGCTGCTTGGCCAGCGCTCAACTCTTGTTATTCTTCGGGTTTATTGTTATTTCTTTCTTTATTATTCTCTACAAACTTTGGCACCTTTCTCCTCCAATAATTCTTCACCTAGAGTCTCCATCCCAATTTTAAAATGTTCACCTGGCTTGGAATTGTGCGCTATCGTTCACATTTTTTAATATTACTTTTGAAAATATTAAACTTTTAAAATATATATATTATATATTATTATATTATATATTTTACATTTACATTTCACATTTTTTTACAAGCAGACGCTTTCATCCAAAGCGACTTACACGGTTCATACACACATTCACACACCTACGGCGGAGTCAACCACGCAAGGCGACAGCCATCTCGTCGGGAGCAGTTAGGGTTAGGCGCCTTGCTCAGGGACACCTCGACCCTAGCAGGAGCCGGGGTTCGAACGAGCAACCCTCCGGTTACAGGTCAACCCGCTCTACCTCCTGAGCTAAGCCAAAAGTCAATGGGCAGTGTATTTTTTCGCTTTGTCTCATTGACCTCCATTGAGCCCAGCTAGAGTGTGTGTCGTCACCCCCACTCTAGCCTTAGCTAGCTTTAAAAAAAGCTAAACCTTTCGGACATTGTCAAGCCTAACAACGTCAATATTTCACCTCAAAACACAATGTTAAGCTTAAACAGTTACGGTGGCTCTTGTTTCACTGGCGTTATAATAATTAACTGATTGGAATCCTACTTGTTGAGCGTCAGCCGTTTCTGCGTGACGAGCCCTGCTCATTTTAGAATGGGTCCCAATGGTGACTCTCCCCTTTCTTGACCGTCTCGTCTTTTAGACCACACAATTAGGTAGGCTATGTTTCTAAATGCTAATGCTACTTAAAAATGATATTTTTCACCTCATGCTATCTACACAAACGATATGTTATCTGAGACTCCACAGATTCCACAGAACGGTATAAGCCAAATTGTTGAACCATTGTGAGCCATTGTGAACTTAATTAGAAAAACTAGATATAGTAGATAAGATAACGAATATCCTCTTTAATACACTTTTTTTTACCTAGTTACTACCACAAATAATATCTTACCTTTGTTATTATCATTAATTATAATACCTATCATACCAATACTACCGTGTATCATACTTATACTGTATCATACTAATACTACTTATCATACCAATACTACTATGTATCATACTATCACTACTTATCATGATCGTTCTACTCTACTTTCACCTGAGTTCAGCTATTCATCATGCCTATACATTTTAAACAATGAACCTATTATTAAACATGTTTAAGCTAATTTTACACAACAGAACTCAACGTATTTTCTGCAGGAAAAACATTTTCTAGTTGTGTTCGCTCTCCTTCTCCTCAGCTCCACGAGAGCAGCTACGATGCCGGCAAGGCCCTACAGCGGTTGGTCAAGAAGCCTGTACCCAAACTCATAGAGAAGTGCTGGTCCGAGGACGAAGTGGTAAGGGACTGTTAAAAATGTATATGCATTTGTGAAATATAGTCCATGTCTCTTTGTTTTTAATGAACATTATTCACACTTTCTATAATTAGAAATCTCTCCAAATGGCTTTGGCATCATATATGTATCTACGGCTCTACCTGGGTTTTGCGCTGTACGTCTGTTAGGGCTCCTGTGAGAAGGCAGGCTTGTGTCTTTAGAGGGTGCTGTTGTTAGCCAGTTAGAGGCAGCACTGCTGTTGGACGGGGATCACAGGACGTCAGTCGCTGCCCAGACGCTGCTCCAAGGCTCAGCAGCAGCTGCATCCTGTTTATCGCCCTCTGAATAAATCCTTACCGTGA
>OOFG01044745.1:1147-28975 GCA_900323295.1 Molva molva
TATGTAATATATTGTCCAAAAATCGTTGATATGCTGTTATGCTGTTTGGGCTAATATAGCAAATTTAGGCCTATTTGAAAAGAGTAAGTTCTATTCCTTTTGCTTATAAACATTTTTAATTCAATACACAAAATGAAAATCATATCTCCTGCTACCAATCCATTTTTTTATAACCAAGGAGTTTTACCTCATGAAAAGCAAATACGTCTGTGCACTTCCGAAAGACAATTGCTTTTCCTAGGACTAGGGCGTCATTCTTGCAAGGCTGAAAACAGGCGTGGTTTTTACGCGCGCGTGCTTGTGTGTCTGTTTGTGTGTGTGTTGTGGGCTGATAAATGGAGTGTGTTGGCCTACTATACAGCTCGATGCTACAACTGCATTTGGGACACAACAGACAATACTGGCCACTGAGGAGGCTCTGCAACACAAAGAGGACTCAGTAAACACAGGCCTAGAACTTGTTCCTTTCACTTATACCGCCCTGGGAGTTTACTGCCACACATCCAATCAATACATACATGCCACTGCCTTTTACATAGGGACCCATATTATTGATTGTTTTTGTCTTTACCACGCCGTTTAGTCCTGCACGATTATTGCTTAATGATGTAATTAGGCTATTCCTTTCGCCTGCTTTGACTCATCCTGAAGACGGTGGACAGTAGATATTGCTTTTTGTTGAGGGGCTAGTTAAAAAACGGGATTACCAAACAGATTGAGTACATGATAAATAATTAATATCCCCGTGAACCCTAACCGTCGAACTAATAATTCCCTTTGTAGGCATATACTGCCAACATTTAATTCACACAATGGCTTCCAAATAAGCGAAGAAAGACCTTTTATTTCCCTGATTAAATAAATCTTTCGATTGAATACATTGGAGTTGCCCCGGGAAGATCCATAATAGGGTTGATCATTCCCGTCTTTAATCGCTAAATTTCAGCATTTCTCGATGCCTGGGGCAGGTAGTTACCCTTTGATAAAGGTAACCTTCTAAGCCTCGGAGTTCTGCTGATAAATGTATATAGTGTGACATGAGCGATTTTCCCCTTCCATGATTAAAAGGCTATATATAATATGCAGGTAAACTGGGCCCGGTTTTATTTATGAGACTAAGCCATGGCCCGCGGAGGCTGGCTCGGGGCACAAATCATTTCGGAATGGGTTGCTTCCAGAGATCCAGCCACCATTCGCAGCCCACGGGCAAACTCCGAGTCTTTATTCGCATATCCTTTCCTCTAATGATTAAACATGTCATGAAGAGATTAGCGGCGCGCCCGCGTGCCCGGAGGAGATGGCTTCATTTGTTAAACCACCAGTTTATTTGTAATGGTGAATTTCATGCCTCACTGTGCCGTGCCTTAATCATTTCATGTAAAACGAATTGGTGAAAAGGTTTATTATTTTTGAATCACTTACCATTTCAATAACACAGTGACACTGGGCAGTGTAGGCCCAGTGTATGACACGTTCGGGAATGTAGCCTACTAAACATAGCCCATGTTTTATATACATTTTATACGATAAATAAATAAATAGGCCCGTCACCTCTTCTAAAACGTCCATAAAGAAGAACCCAAGTGAAAAGAACTCTCAGTGTTCAATGTTTCTTTAACGATAACGTTAAAAAGCTGTTGGCATCCGTAGTGCTCTAGCGGACTCTGCTGGTACACTTAAAGAACAACAGGGGGTCGAAAATAAATAGTAAAATATAATTTTTGAAAATTTACCCAGTGAACTCGTTGAAAATTATGTTTTTTTATAGTCTATATTTCTTCTTAAATGCGGCCTAAATCGAAAAAAAACGAAATTGAACATTTGAAACCCAACCCTATGTAGACCAATTACAATAGGTACATTTAACCTAAATATCTTCCTGCTCTTAATTATTAAGCAGCATAACGTAGGTGGTTTGTTTGATGGATTTAAGCCTTATTTTTTCATGAATAGTTTAAATATGTAGGCCTATTTATATGTGTCTTTCCAGAAGGTTCAGACAACAGTTTGATACAAACATGTTTAATACCTCCAATAATGTGCATATTTATATTAATTATGTCAATGATCGAATTAACATATTTTATGTTGTTCCTTGTGGAAAACATTTAACTCAGATTTCATGGTGTTGGCCAACTACATTACATTAAATCACAGATTAGGGTCACTCGATTTACTTAGGAGGTGAGACACTCAATCGGCACTGCAGTGAATGTTACATCGTCTATTATTTGAAGTAAAAAAAAAAGAAGAAGAAAGGAAACATTTTAGTTTAACAAAAGTACACCAGCATCTAGTGTGTGCTTACCTAGACCGAAGGGGACTGGGGGTGCAGCCAGCGTTAACACAGCACGGAGAGTTAATGAAATATCTCCAAATGGGAGTCAGGAGTGCGTGCACAGATAAGCGTGATGCGGTTTATATACCCAGAAAGCAAGTGCTCCTCTCCTCATATTGTCCAAGTGCGTTTGCATAGCTGGCCAAGTGGCTCGCGGCTCTCGCTGACTCGCTAACATTGCTCGCTGTTTGTTTTCCCTCGCTATGACGCGTGACAAAATATTGGCCATATGTTCATCGGCAATAAATTGGTCATGAGTGCAAACACGGTTCCTTCTGGACGCTGCTTTTAGCTAAACCAACTAGTTGTCTTTTTTGAACCTTTTTGGACACTAAAATAATTTGTGTTCGGCTAGTGGGAAATATAAATGTTTATTTTACGGGAAATATTACTTATGCCTTTTGGGGGTTTGTGTTTGTCGTGGGAAGTTGACTGGGCACTGTACTTAAAGCTTTTATTCAAAGAGCTCTAATAAATCGCTTGGTAACCAAGAAGCGCCACCGTGGAAAGAGCAGATGTGGCATGTTATCCACGCGACAGTTGCGTTTACATTAGATACCTTGATGCAATGATTGATAACCGAGGTCACACTAATCAATTAAAGTTGATTCCTCATGAGGGCGACTATTAATATATAGGCTATGCCTTAGCTGTTTCGACCAAAAAAAATTACCCCAAAAAACGAATTTGTAAGGTTCTAAGGTTCTCAAAGGATGCCACAAAATAGCCCTCATAAACATTATGAAAAAAGAAAACATACAAATATTGTAAAAAAAAAGAAACATCGTATTTTGCAATGGGATCACGAGAATATTCAAAAATACTAATTATATATAATGTAATAAGTATTAGCCAGTCACAAAAACTGACATCTAGAAACAACACCAGCGATATGTATGTAGGCTATCAATAAAATAATAAGCTATTAATAGGAAATAATAAGCTATTAATGGGCAAATAGATGACTCACTAGTTACTTACTTATATAATATTACTACTACTTCTAGGCCTACTACTAGCCTACTGTTATAATTATTGTTATTAGTACCTAATTATTGGTAGCCTATCATTATTTGGCTATTTTATATTTAAAGGCTTACATTTTATGACTCACTTGAACAAAATGTGAACGCCGAAATATTAAATAAGTCACAATATGTAACTTTATATATGAACTTGCATGAATATTATTTTCTGAATATTAATCTTGAGACCGCTAGCTACACCTAATCAGAAACATCAGTTAGGCCTAGAGTCTAAATATGCTGTAAAAAATATGATGCCTTGAGCACTATTTTTGAATTGGGTTTTCTGAGTTTAGACTCAGCAATGCCTCCCTTGGAAACAAAAAAAATAAATGATTGAAAGAAAATATAACCATATAACCCAGAAATGTGTGTGTGTGTTTTTTGTTATTTCTTAACAAAAAACACTTACACCTGTTGCACACACACCAACAATTTTCTCCCAAAAAAAGGAGGCATCACACATGCTGCCAAAAGCAGGAAGTGAATGGACTCGCTGTAAAGCTGATGACACCAAATACCTGTAATTATTGAGCCCAAAAAAAGCAATATGAAACAAACACCAATTGGGCTGTTATGACACCCTGGAGGGGGACAAAAATCAAGGCGCAACGATTTTATTGTGGGCAGCGTGGAATCTATGCATGATAATAGTGGTGTTGCCTAGTGCGGCGAGAGCGACCATCAATCAATAGAGAATACTTTGCTGATGGGTTTTGTGGCCGAAGCCACTCTGGCGATGAAAGACGGAGATTATCCCTCCTCGCCATCGCCGTGCTGGAGAGTATTGCCAAGACGCTGGGAATACAAATAAATAAATTGGCCTCATACCTCGTTTGAAATTCCGTATTAAGCCCGAGTAGTTAGTTAGAGCTGGAATGTATTCATGAGCTTCCTGACAAATAAGAAAAAGCCTTCCACTTAGCCGCTCCATGAATACCCCTGGCGGTATTTGAGATCTGCCAGAAGTGCTCGGGGGGCTAAACACAAGACCTCCTGCAAAAGAGATGGGTAAGATAGGCCCTGCCGGTCAAGCCATTATCAATCCCTGGCCTAAAGCTTGATGACTAAGACACTTGAGATGTAGTCAACGGCAGGGATGAGGACGCTGGTGCCATGGCATTCTCGAATCAATCAGTTCAAGTTTTAATGTATCGACAACTCAAGGAGAGAGAGAGAGAGGGAGTGAGAGAGAGAGACAGAAGGACAGAGAGAGACAGCGGTAGAGGAGAGAGAGAGAGACAGAGGGACAGAGAGAGAGAGAGCGGTAGAGGAGAGAGAGATAGAGGACAGCTTCTCAAACACACAAATGCCAGGCAGAGTGGGTTGATTACTCTTTCTTCTGGAGGGAGGAAGATATATATTCGAAGGAGGGGGGGAAAAAGTTTAATTAAACCTGAGAGCTCACTTGTATGGTTGGGACCCATGATGGAGGAGCTGTCCATATACATGACCACAGCTACTTCTATCCCTTTCAAAGCCGCTGCAATTTTCCCTCACAAATGCGTGCCCTGGGTGTCAAAGGGATGAGTGGGTGTCTTTGGGTGTGTGTGTGTGTGTATGTATGTGCGTGTGTGTGTGTGTGTTTGTGTATGTGTGTGTGTGTGTGTATGGGTGGATGGGTGGATTGGGGGGCTTTGTAAGAGGTACGAAGCAAAGAACCGTTGTATTCCAACAAAGTGTTTGATGCTAGAGTCTGGGAAATATGATCATTTCCTGCGTGACACCACTGGATTGTGAATTTGAGGAGCGCTAGAGTGTCCACTGATTGTTCGTCACATCTCTGGCGCGCCAATGGGTAAGAAGGGGGCCAATGAAGTGAGGAAGAAACAGTGATGAAGTGTTAAGCCCTAGCAAGCCTGGAGTTAAGCTTAGCTCAGGAGGTAGAGCGGGTTGACTTGTAACCGGAAGGTTGCTAGTTCAAATCTCGGCTCTTCCTAGCCGAGTGTCGAGGTGTCCCTGAGCAAGACAAATATCCGAATCAACGTGTTTTGTATGCATCATTTATACACGAATACCTAGGTCTTCAAAACCTCTTGGCCAATGCACCGCATCCAATCCAAGGCTGGTGGAAGATATCGGAGTGCCTATAACTCGTTTGGTGTGAATGAGAATCCAAAGCGATATGCAGAAAGTGCCAAAGGTGCAGTAAGTGTCTCCCACCAAGATGTGATCAATGTCTATACAAGCCCTTTTCATAGCCATGCTTAATTGCTTTCATTGTGTTGTTGCATAGCAGCTATATCTGTTAGAAACAGGAAGGTCACGTCCCAACCTTCGAATGCATGGGGTCGATAAAGTTGGACTAAAGAGCCTTTACATTGTCAAAATGAAATGTAAATAAAGAGTTCATGGCTGTGTAAGTAAAGAAGAAAAAAAAGGAATTATGTCATATCACAGGGTCCTCTTGTGATTGGTGGGCGTGTTTGGTGGGCGTGTTTGTCTACCAATCCTCACCCTGTGGTGAGGATTCTGAAGCACTGCAACACATTCGGTATGGACCCTTATGAAGTAGGTAAAAAACGAACAGAGCTAGTCCATGCAATCGTCTGTAAAGAATATTGATGTCTTCAAGCATTTTCGAGTTTTCTCACCACAAACCACAAACACCAATTGTATACATTCAGCTTCTAATAAGATCTTACCGAATATTAAGCTCTTATCATCAAGTGCATAGAGTTATACAGCAATCAACACATGGGTGAACAGCAGGAAGTGGCAGTAACAGAAGTAAACATACGCTATAATCTTAATAATAACCAAAAAGACTTGAATGTAGTAAACTGTAAACGGTTACCATGGTGATGGATGCTGTTTGATTGATTTTTGTGTTGAGGTTTGCCACTCAGTGTTCATTAGCTTAACTTTAAATATCCAAAGACGAGTGGCCGGTTTAAGAACATATCTGTTGAATCAAATGCACATATTCCAAAGTAGACAACCATAATTGCAAGTTCAAATGTTAATTACATTTATACAAATACATTTATCCGTAAAAACAAGTTTAGTCGATTCAACAATATGGTCCATTTCCGATGATTATAATGGCTTGGATATTTTAAAGGCGCCTTTCTTGAAACCCAAGGCTCTTAAAAACTAAACGCAACTAAAAAAAGCAATTAAAAGGTCAGGGACATAGACCAAAGGGCGGCTGCTCCAACCAAAGAAAAAGAACAAAGTTAATGTGTACGTGCAATGATACAAGCAAAAAAGCAATGTGGACCCTTGACACAAAATGCTACTGCTTCAGATAATCAAAACCATTGCAGTAACATTTTGCATGTGCTGCGTTAAGTTCAAATGGAACATAGCCATTTCTATTGTTTAGGGTTGCCTACCTTGCCATGACACCAATATATAATAAGGAACCAACGGTGGCCTGTTAGAAATGTGAGATATGGGAGCCTGCAATTAGTTGATCAAGTTCCTACAAACTCTGAATGAAGGGTTCAGTCACCTTACAGTTATGGTTTTAGCAGTTATGGTGGTTATGGTCATTTAGAATTTAGTTGACTGAACTAAACAGATTTGGCTTTACATTAGTCAGCCATTGTATAGTGAGGGGAAGCAACATTTAAGGAAGTATGAAGAACTGAAAATCCTATATGCTCAACTCCATGAGGATGTTCAGGCAGCCAGGCTACTCAATATGTTGAGTTGAGCTACCTTGAAATTTTTCTACAGTGTACCAAGTGAGTGCACATTCTCTGTTTATTAATAAAAAACATCCAAAAATCTGTCACACAAGGTGAGTTTCCACATGCTTAATTTCCAATGAAGACTCAAGTGTGTCCTCGAATAGATTTTCTTTGAGGACAAAATCGCGGAATTGTGTTGATTAAGTACACCTGTGCAAAGCACATCCCATTCATTCGAACCATGGCAGATTTCCCCCAGCCTGCCGATACACAGACATACGATTCTGTCTGTGTAATGGCTGTTCTGTCAACTACTTTACTAAAGCGGGTCACTGGATTACTCTATTTCAAGGTTAGAATTCAGGTCTTTCGTCTTCAAATGTTAACCTTTCATTTTTTTGTTTTGTGGTGGTTAGGAGCAGATAAGTGGCTTTTTTTTCAAGACTTTGATTTTCTTTTTCAGCAATAGGCCAGACATCGAAGGCCAAGCGCATGTTCATGTATGATAGTGTGCGTGTGTGTGCTTGTGTTTATAAGCCAGACTAGTGTGTGTAGTGTAGTGTGTGTGTGTGTGCCAATCTGTCTGTGTGTCAGTCTGTGTGTCTGTGTGCAGTCTTAAGTGTCTGTGTGCATGTGTTTTACAGACATACATAAAGTCCCAATTTTGGGAAGAGCGAACCTTCCACAGGGATACGTAACCTACACAACACAATGGAGAGAGACAGAAGGGTCTAGGGGCATGAAACACTCACCTTGAACCAGGCTGCTACACGCAGATACAAGCATTACCCATCTGCACATTTCTGAAGCCTTTTGATTAACAATGTGTTCAAAATAAAAGACGGAAAGGAGAAAACACAATTTAGTCGCTTCAATGTGGCTTTCCACAGATGGGTTGCCAACATATTTGGATAATTAACTTGTGGATATTTTCTTTATACCCAGCCCATGATGGCAATTAACATGTTTTGTGGAGAGGTGAAAACTTTTTTCAGAGGCAGTGAAAATGGATGAAAATGCATTAGAGGAGGTCATGAAAATGGGTCCGCCATTCTTTCTTCTGAAAGGATGCTTTTATAAGGTGATAGCAGTAGATGGATAAAACCCCAAGGGCAAATTAATGATGAAGATCACATCTTTAATTGGCACTCTTTTTGGCTCTTATGAATACCACTCCACAATAAATATGGGTCTCATCCAAATTTCTATTGACTGCATGGCAAAGCATGGCAAAGCTCTCTTGAACTGGAGATTATGAAAGGCAAATAAAGCCACAATGCCGACCAAAAAGGACAACTTCTGTGCATCTTAGTGAACTAAAGGTTTACAAACTGTCCGTTCTGTATTATTCATCATACATTCTGTGGGTAATGCGTTTTGTGAGGAATATTTATAATCATGTTTATATTTTCGTAAAGAACCCAAACTGCAGTATGAAATGATCAATCCCTGGTATTGTTTGAGCACTACAGGTTGAGATACACACGCACACAGAGACACAATGTTTCGGTCACACTCTGCTTCCAGTGCAACTCTGTATCATGTTGCAGGGATCTTCAACCAATTTATTCTAAATGCATTGCTCTGTGATTGTTCTTCACTGCGTGACAGCAATGTGTTTACAAGACTTTAATGGAGATTATACAGGCCTGTATCATTGCAACAGCCCCCTGTGCTGCATGAGCTGTTTCATTTACCCCTCTCTGTCGCCCCCTACAGGCGGTAGCACGTGCCAATTCCAGACCCCCAGAGTCCAGCTGAGGAAGAGTGTGCAACAACAACACATCCTCACCCAGTCAGGTAATTATGTCTTTTATCCCCAGAGCCACATACAGCTACTTTAACGTTGGACATCCAGCCGTCCTAATGGGCCATTATTCAAATAAATGGGGGTAACAGTGAGGGGTTGGTGACCCCCTCGGTGTGACTGGGCCCTCCACGCGGGCACACCTGCTGAGACAAGGTAACGTTTAGCTCTGAAACCTTCGCGGGACAGAAACAAAATGGCAGGCCGGGGTCAGCGGTAAGGAGTGTATCGGGCGCGTCAAACTGCACACACATCCATTTGGTGAGCGCTCAGCTCTTGTGGTTGCCTGGCTACCGGCAAATATACAGTGACCGTGGGTGCATCAGGAAAACACGAGCAAGATGTTGACTTTGAGATAAGTGCCTCTTCAAATTAAACAGCGGCATCGCATCGCATTCAAAGTAACATTTCCAAAGGTCAATATTAAATGGCCTCCCCATTTGGAGAAAAAAAAAACCTTGTGTTCTTCAACTCTCTAAAATCGTCGAATTTGCATAGCGGCTACGTTAGTTAGCTGCGTTTAATTATTTATGTTTTAATTGCACAGAATGAAGGGGATAATATCATCATACAGTAGTTCCACAGTCCGCGTGGCCCCTCGGATGTCTCTCTATTAAAGTACACAAAAAGATAATTACGTCCTCCTCTGTCTAAACATTGTCACGGCGCGGCACTACAGAATCATCGCTAAATTGGTTGCGTGAGAGGGTTATACCTCTTCTGCTTAATGTGCTTGGACGCCTGCACTCAGGAGTGGTGAAGGCATGTTGTCAACTGCCCCTCTTGTTCTCATGCAGTCTACTCTACGCCCTACCTGTAGTGTACAGTGTTGAGAAGGGGTGGGCTTTGATTGGTCCATGGACTAGCCTTACAATACAGGGATCTATCTGGTCGCTGGACAAGGTTACAAGCTGGCCAGCTGACAGGCTTGTCAAAAGGCATGCAACACACCTCCTTGAAAAGCAACACAAACACACACACACACACACACACACATGCGGAAAGACACACCCACACACACACACACACACACACAACACACACACACAAACACATGAATGAACAGAGAGACAGACAGATAAAAAGATAGATACCGTAAATAGATATCTAGCTAGCTAGCTAGCTAGCTAGCTAGCTAGATAGATAGATAGATAGATAGATAGATAGATAGATAGATAGATAGATAGGTAGACATATGTAGACAGACAGATAGGATTGTCAGTGAACGTTTGAACACACACTGTCCTCCCTGGGTTCAGGAGTTGGGGCAATCACGTTCCCACCAAGGCTCACACAGAGGCCTGATCACCTGGGAAGGCCCGGGTGAATAGAGCTACTGATGCCGGCAGGGAGGTGGTATTGATTGACCAAGGGGTAGTAAAGGCCAATGCAATTAAGGCGACAAGAAAACATACAGCGTTACACACTGTGTCAATAAAAGACTCTTCAGCTAGGGCCAAACAAAGGCCAGGCCATGGCCCTTTCAGGGGCCTTGTTGTTCACCATTGGCCAGGGGTCTTCTCCAAGGACTGAGAGCTCTGGCTGGGGGGACTGTGGGGGTTGTTGGTGCGAGGTGGATGGGGCACAAGTTGTGTGTGTATGTGTGTGTGTGGGGGTGGGTGTCCAGAGGGATGATCTTAGTGCGGCGTTGCTAGGTAGTGTGTGAAAGGCTGAGGAGAGCGCTGCACTGAGCGATCAGCTGATTACAGCACCCTTGCTCCTCAACATGAGGGTTGCTGTACATCGACGTTTTCAAACATTGTTTTGTATTATGCATGCCTTAATTGGGGATTGTGGAACTGTCAAATGCATTACACTTTTAAGTTGTGGTAGCAGTAAGTATCCTATAGTAGTACTGGTGGTAGTAGTAGTAGTAGTAGTAGTAGTACTACTACGTTTTTGTAGGGTTGTTCTTCCGTACGAAGCAAGATTCTAATTAACTTAGCTATGCCATTATCTTTTATTACGTCACAATGTCATCAAAAGGTATACAACAACATGCAATGTTATCTCAATGAGGATATATTCATTAATGTCTTGTGAAACTGGAAGAGCTTTGGGTGAACTATAATACGAGTAAAATACCAGTATTTATGCAGTATTTTATTAAACATGGTAGTGAAATGCATAAGGGCTACAGCATCACACATTTTCAGCAATTTATGACGGGACGCCAGTACATTCAAAAATAATCTTGGTATAATGATTCCACCTTGAAATTCAGACGCATCTGATACCCAGCGATGATGGAAAGCAATTTATTTTGGACGCACCATTTGACATTTTAATTGCTAGGACATATATTCATCAACCTTTTTCAAGTTAATAGGCTGCTGGAGGCCTCCCATCACTCGTCCCACAAATGGTAAGCATATTCTCCAGAATGATCCTCATTTTGGATTGATAAGGCATATAAATACGGGCTGCCTTAATGTAATTATTCAGGGAAAATAAGGACAGCAATTATATATGACAAGCCAAAAGATTAGCCTTATAGCAGATAATTATGTCCAATGGTGTGAAAGAGTTTTCAAGAACAAATCCAATCAAACCAATCTAAAGCTAATGTCTGGAAGAGCCACGCAGAAGTTCGTCCTTGAAATCTGTTTCATCTCCAACTCCTATTCCGAAAAAAGCATTTAACTTGTGTTAAAGCATTTAACACAACGTGTTGTCTGTTGTGTGACTTTGTGTGGTGAGCGGTGTGTGGTGTGTGATATGGCCTGTGTGTTGCCTGTGTGTGGTATTTTATTTGGACTGTGTTTTGTGTGTTGTGTATGTTGTGTGGTGTCTGATATGGTCTGTGTGTCGCCTGTGTATGGCGCGTCTCCCTGCGCCCTGCTAGCATGCTCACGTTGCATTCAAGGGTGTTAAGGAGGAGGGAGGCCTCAGGGCATGGTGGAGCAGGCGCTGCTCCACCCCTGGGACTCCTGCTCTTTGATCCTCCTCCTCTACTGGCAACAGGTTGACCCCCCGCCATTCAAGGTGATGTCCCCTGCACCGCGAGATCTGCACCCTTCCCCTCCGCCCTCTCCAAACCACCACAACCACCATCATCATCCCCACCACCACCGCCGCCCTCAACGCCCTCGCTCACATCTGCATCCAGCCACACAATGGAGGTGCAGCCCTACTTCATCCCCCTCCCAGGTGTCAACTTGAATGTAATCCCTTGGATCATTTAACCCGGGGCCCTTTGCTTCGTGCCCGTCCAGTAATATATGAGAGAGCGAGTGTACTGCCCGCCTAGTACTTGGCCTCATTTACATTTTCTCATTAGCCGCACACTTTTATCATTCAAATCATGTGTACATCAGCGGTTGCCTCAACATGCGCATTGCTCTTCTAAGCAACAAAGCATTGCAAAGGGGCGGGGTGGGGGGGAAGTCCGTACAAGGCTCAAAGATGAACCCTGCAACCTGTTTCCTCTATCAGATGCAGGTTGTTATACCGTTTCACAAGCTGGATGGTAAACGGATGGTGAATATAAAAACCAGTGTGAGAAATCAACTGGATGACCATTGTGAAGGTGGTTAAACCCTATTGTAAAAGGTGTTCACACTATCTGGTTGGTTCCCTCCCCCCACCCCTGCATGCATAGAAGCCATGCCACGCTTTCCATCTGTTCAATTGAACGTGAAATCATGGGGTCTCTGAGGGCATCAGAGCAGTCTTCCCTTTTCTGTAGTCCACACCATCCTCTAAAGGCTAGTCCTTGATCGTGACTTGTGAAGAGCTCACCCCTTCACCGTGGCTCTCCCACACATGCACGGACATAACGAGACGTGAATGAGGCACGCTGGTGAAAAATCGACAAAAATGACTTCACGACATCAACTGTCTTAAAGGATGTCTCTGGAAACCTCTGCAGAGTTACTTCCTTCACATGTGCAGAGTCAAAAGAACATGAGCCCAGAGGCCTGATTTATATTTGAGACAGACATTGATCCTGGTTTTATGGGCTGGATCCAAGCAGTGGTGTGGTTGAGTCATCTGTATGATGAAGGACGCTCAGTGTTCTTGCAGGCTGGAGGACCAACAATGCTAATGACATCATTAATGTATCCTAAATCAACACAGCTTAATGCAGAGTCACCAAGAATGGAAGAGGGCAAATGAGGACTTGATAGGCTATGAGTCAGAGAGACAGGGTAGATATTAGACTTGGGATGGGGTTGGGGGGAGGGGGGGAAATCACCCCAGACGCCCACAATAAATATATATTTTTAATTTGTGCTCTTTTTATTAACCAGCAAAAATCACTTCAAAATGAATAGCACATTATTAAGTCCTCTAGTGGCTCTTACTGTTCTTTATCATGAGTTTGTATCAGCGTGCAATTCATCTCCAGCCATTCTTCACACTGAATGTATTTTATATGAGACTTCATTTATCATGGGCCTGTCAGCTCTCAGCTGTATCATTACTCAGTCTAGAGTTATATATGGGAATCATTAAACGGTTTTTCTTATAATCTGATGCAATAACTGCCCTCGCCTTTATTGGCCCGCGTGAAAGGAAAATAGTAAATACAATTGTCTGTCAAGATCCTTGGAGATAGACGTCTTTCCCTGGCTGAAATGAAATTACGCCCAACCCAAGAGGCAGGATCAATGTCAGCAGATTTGTTCGACTTTCGTCGTGGAGGGGATGGTGTAGTAGTAGGATGAAGAATTGATAGAAAAGTGAGGATGACATCGCTGAACCCGAAGAGGAATGTGGACTTCGCTGTCGATATTTTCTCATACGGTGTTACATCAATCAAAAGTCGCCTTTCAACTTCCCAACAGTTTTGAACTGACGTTCTTAATGTCGATAGGACGTCGGCTGTGTTGACTTATTAGTTGACATGCGGCTTTTGTCCCTTTAAACATAAGAAAAAAATTTACATCTTTCACAATTTTATTGTCGTAGGCTATATGAAATTAAGGGAAATATCACTTAGCCTACCTGGCCTTGGCGTTATTAAAGCCTTCAACCAACAACCACAAAGGCTTTATATATTTTTTTGTTTTTATAGTTTTCATTAATTTTGCGGCTGTTCAATATTTATGTTTAGAGGCCGATTCGGCCAATGCGCTACAGTGATTGTGCACTAACAACCTTTGCACAAAGGAGCACTTCATACACAATGACAAATAAACGGGATGGGTTTTACACCTAATTTGCATCAAACGACCGGATCTCAATAGTGGCAGTTGTCGGGCTTTATATTTATTTGCCCAGAAGTCCAATGTTTTGACACCGCCAGTGTTTTTTGTCATGTTTGCCTGTGTTTGTCAAGCCCTTAAAATGTTTTTTTTGCAAGTTTGTCTTTTCTTATTATTTTGTTCCAATGGGAAGTATAGCCTAATGATAAATTGTATTGAATCACAAAATCACGAAGTAGGACTATGCCACAAGGTTGATAAAAAATATCGACAAATGAACCGACAGAAATGTTTTTTTTGATTTTAAGGATGATTATATTTTTACTTTGTTCATCGTTTTATACTCCCTTAAATTTGTTGTCAAATAGGTGTGTTCCATTTTCTAATTATGGGTAAAGACTGCCACCCTGTGGCATGCTCCAGTATGTAATATCTAGGTCGACGGTTACTCTAAGCGAGATATAATAGGCCTACGTCCATGTCATCTCCAGTTGTATGCAGTACTGAACCTGAAATTGAACTTAAATAAGTCGACCTACTTTAAAGTAAAATGGTTCTGAATGTAACTGAGTTAGGGATCGCCACCACGCGCTGAAGATATGACTACTTACACCCATTTCCACAGTTTCATAACTTCTAATCCTTACCCAAACCATAAACAAATTATAGGTGTTGAATGTTCACTATTGACCACCGGGTATGGGACTTTCTGACCCACACCGGTCCACAGTCCACGGTCCCACAGAACCCCCTCCATTGCGGCAGTATTTGCTTTTTAGTTGGCAATACTTACTTTTTTTTTTTTCAACTTACTTTTTAATCACTGCACGACAACTATAAAAAAAGTATTCCGTAATGTGAATGAGGTATGTTCAAAACATGCCCATAGGTTTAGAATTTGTATCCCAGAACCCCTAACAGATATCCCAGAAAGCCACATGCCTTTAACCGAAAACAACATGTTTTCAAATGTTGAAAAATATTGATTCATAAAATTTGTATTTGTATGTTGTTATATGATATCTTTATATTTATCTGTTGAACGTGAATTAAATTAATTTGTTAGTTCAAAGTAACCCACACTCATTTTATGTAAAAGGGTATTTGTTCAAATTAGAATTTGACCAATATATATATCTTTTTATACATTTGTATTGGGTAGTAGGGGGGCCCCATAATAATTATTGCACCGAGGCCCTTAATGACCTACTTACGCCACTGGCAACTTGCCATATTTTATGACGATGAAACTAGGACAGTGCTTAAGCGTGCCGTCGCTACTACGGTACTGCGGTCACGCCATCGACACTTTAAAAAGCGATTGCTCATCTACATTGCTTTGTACGGTTAAGCGCTTTTGCGCCGACAGGGACTTCATGGTGCATTCCAGTGCACCTCGTAAACTCAGAAATATGTACTCGAATGGCCACGAAAGTTGTTTAAAACGAAAATGATTAAATCTTCTTATTTAATTTGTTCATCCCGAATATGCATGTATTACTATATAGGCAGATATAAAACAAGATTCTGTGTGTGTGTGTGTGTGTGAGAGAGAGAGAGAGAGAGAGAGAGAGAGAGAGAGAGAATGTGTGTGTGAGAGAATGTATGTGTTTGTGTTTCCAGGTCCCATATAGTACATCCAGCCCTCCCTGCACCAGCCACCACCCAATCCCCTGGGTTTTCTGTGTCCGGCTACCCACATGCTCCGCCTCATCTCCACCTTCTCTGCACCTCTCATTAGTATATCATCCGCCCACCCGCCAGGCTCAGCCCAAACAGCTACCTGCCCTGTTTTTCTTTTTCTTTTTTTTTCACTGTCTGATTTTGTTGCTTGGGGGTGACCCAGACAAGAGGCCTCTGTCCCAGCCACAGAACCAACCTCTCCCCCCGGAGCACCAGACCTCTAAACCATGTACACCTGTCCTGTAGTGTAGAGCCCTAATGACACCTCGACTCATCTCACATCCTCCTCTCATCTCTCCTAATCCTCTCATCTCCTCTCCTCTCCTGTCATCTCCTCTCTCCTCCTTCTCATCCTATCCTCATTCCTCTCCTTTCCTCTCATCTCTGCTCTCCTACTCCTCTCCTTTTCTCATCTCTCATCCTACTCTGACCTCTAAGTATGTCTACTCATTTCCTCTCCTCCCTCATCTCCTTGATGCTTGCCTATTTCTATGTAATGTGAATAGTAATGTCGTAAATCATTTCCAAAGAGCTCCTAACAGATGTCTTGGTGGCACAGCAGCGAGAGCTGTTGGTTTTCCACTCTGGCGACCTGGGTTCGCCAAAGTGCCAACCTCGATGGTACTTGAACACAGAGCACAGAACACAGAGCCGAATACCGAGAGCTCTCTCCACTGTGCCACAGAGCTGGAGATTAGGAAATGGCCGGATGAATATTTTACGTTAAATTCACACGACGACTTTATGTTTAATAAACCAACAACATAAGATGGACTTGAACCCTGGTCTTCAGCACTTCAATCAGACACTAACTAAGCCATGTCGGAAATTCTATTTTAAATTCTTAGACTTCCGTTTCCTTCTCTTTGGCGACACTTTTGGTGTTAAGTGGTAATTCTTCCCATTGAACGGTTTTACCACCGACACCCAGTTCATAACATTCATAATACTGCAAATGCAAGGGCTTTCATCAGTGGTCCATATGCTCAATCACCATTGTGTTACCTCATTTGGCAATAGATAGATAGATACATTAACTTACATGACAATGCATGCATATTCGCCTTGAGTCTCACGCTCAATGCTTGACAGTTGGCAGCTCTGCAAAGATGACAAACTTCATAAACTAAAGACGTTAAGACGTTAGCACACAGGCAGAAAGGGAAACAGGGAGAGGCCTTCCTAGCTGCTCATGTGAAACGACGGTTGTCCATAAAATACAAGCTGTTTGGAGACAGTATTATATTAATGCTGAGGCATAAATCCTTATGACAGGTATAGCCAACATCCTCAGGCAATTTAGATAAGATTTGAATATTAAGTCTTCTTCCTGAAACCTCTTTATGAACAGTTGACTTCAAAGAGAGTAATGCCTGTAAGGCCTGTGAAGCCCTGCCCCATATTATATCACGAGAAAAAAAACATGCATCCCATACCATATGCCTACTATAACCATAGCACACAAATATTCAGAATCATTAATCCCGACGGTGTATTTATCAGGCCAAGTTGAATTGAACCTTTTCCACTAAATACTACCAGAAGCCCATGATCCCCAGCACCAACAATGTTCGTCGGAAACTGCCTAATTCTTTCTGACCAGTAGAGGGTGCTACGACACCGTATTTGAGGGACCAAGGAACGGGAAAGCGAAGCATGGGACTTATTCTGATATTCATTCGGGTCACAAGCCCCTGGTGCTCATGTTCCAGCTTGGGGCATGTTGGCTGCGATGCAGTCAATAACGTACACATTCAAGTGCCTAGCCGTTGTGCTTTATCTCTGGGTGCACTTAAGACAGACCGGATGTTTTGGCTGGTAAATGTTGCTCATGACCTCGAGGCGTGTACATTTAATTTATGCTTAAAACGTTAACGTCCTTTTTGAGATCACATGTAGCCATCGCACAGCAAGAAGTTTCCACCACAAACCATTCCTTTTTTATAAATGTTTATTTCAAAATGAAACGCTGACTGAGAAAATATCAGGTGTAGCCGGGACTAAAGTCTATGCTGGAATGATCATTTCCATCACACAAAGAAATAACCTCATCGACCATAAGCCTGTAAACTAAAATACATCAAATGGCCTAACAATATTCTAAACAGTATTTTTCAATTGTATATCATGCATGATTCTATGTACACTGTACTGGTAACATCACCACACAATCGGATGGTTAAAAGCCTCCATATAAAAAGGCAGAGGGCATTCGTTAAGGCGTCCATCTGGGACACGGTTACACAGCGGTTCCCCTCTCCAGGTTCTGTTTGATCTCGGCGGTGTATTTGCCGTAGAAGCGCTCCGCCTTCTTGTTGAACTTGGCGTTCCTCTCGTTGATGTAGTCGATGTCGGCATCGTCGTTGTACGCCCTGCGCCGGCTGTACTTGGCCCGCTTCTCGATCCTGAGGACGGCAAAGGACAGCAGCTTAGCCCTGTTGGGACGCGGCGCCCGTAATTCACAACAGGCCGTGCCTGTTGTGAGGGCCATTTTGATATGCCAACGGCAACATAGAGAATCCTAAACATCGCCCCTCCCTTCTCTTTCTCTCTCAGCCGGGCCCTCTTCTCCAAAATCACTCCTTCCTGTTAACACAGGAGACCCAGTGTTGATTCACTGTGGCTTCAAAGTGGCATTGTGCGTCATACCCGGGAGGCCGTGTCTAATCTCCCACAGTGACTATCACAGTCTCTTAACGGTCACCATCTCAAATTGATCACAGCTGAGAGAAAGTAGGACCCTTCTAGGACTAGTATTACTAAATGGACAAGTATCCATCTTCGTAGAAGACTGCAATTTGTATCAGCCAGTGTGCGATGTTTGTTGATAACAAACGTGAGTAGTCACCGGAAATAGCTCTCATAGCTCATCTCTCTCTAGGTAGTTGTACCGTAGACCAAAATCCTCATCCTCCTTACGCCAATTCAGATGGAAGGATTACCATCAGTGGTACTTGTACCACATCTTGCCTTGTGGGTAAATGCATCAGATGAGAAACCTGCACACGTCACATTAACTTCAGGATGGGAAACAAAAGACAAGGCCGGAGCACTCAGGTTTAATCCCGGGAATACACATCCAAACCAATTCTAAAGGAATAAAATGGGAAACTTTTTAAAAAACATTAAGAACATATTGGAATGGGCCTATATATATATAAAAAATATGTCAGCCTATAGTTAACTTTCTTCAAAAGTTCTGGCCCCTGGGATTGTTCTAGATTTAACCCACTGTATTGGCAGTTGTTTGAAATGCTCAAGTAAAAATGAAATGTTCTGATAGCTTTGAGTGATCATTTTTCGATGGTGTTCCTACAAATTAATAACATTTGAAGAAAGTGGGCAGTATGAGCGCCTGAAGACACAACTGTGCAGTGTGATTGAACCACTTGGTTGCCCCACGTCTGACCGCGAATCAATTCCATCTAGGCCAAGTTCACTTACACCTGGCTGAATACGCTTAGCCTATTATTTCCAGTTGGCGGCAAAAGTGTACAATCAACCCACAATGCATTGTTTTTGGGGTTTGCTTCCTGCGTTTGGGTTGGACCACATTCACATTTAAGCCAACACCTCAAGTGTGAAACCATTCCTGGGATAGTGTGCATCTGTTCCCGGGATAGAACATTTCTCCTTTTCGGGAAAACTATAAATCCCCACTGTGCGCTTTGCAATGGACCCAGTGTAGTTGGAGAGGATAGAGAGAAAAAACAAAAACCTCTTTAACCACCCCTGGCCGACTATGATAAACAACCCTTTATCAGTTTCATCAAGATCTCCAGATGACACCGATAGGCCCAAGCTTACGAAGAGCTCACACAAACACATGAAGACGACACAAAGAGTGCACACACACACACACACACACTCCCACAAAGACACACACACAGTCTGACGGTCTGCCTTGTTGGCAAGGGCTTCACATGCCCACTTTCCCCTATCAAAGGACTCCATTAAGCAAAGATGATTGATTCAAATTGAGAGATTATCAGGGGTAGGGGGAAGGGGTCTTGAGGTTTTCTTACTGTTTTTCCACATCTTCCACCATGCGGTCGATGCCCTCTGTGGACGGGACGTGGGTGCCATGGATCAGGCTGTTGGATGTGGGGTGGAAGTCCTTACCACTGGAAAGTAAGTAAAGGAATTAGAGCTATGCACCCGTCCTCTCTACTGAAGTGGTCGATTACATTAATTACAGTATTTTTGAGTTGTTGAATATTGTTCTGAGGCAATCCCTGCAGCTATGAAAAGATTTGTTTTGTAAGTACATTTTCATAAGGACGACATTTCAGGCTCTTTCCATACTTTCAAAAGGGTACACGTTTAATTGCCAGTACAAGGTGGCAATATCTTTCACAATAATCTGAATACAAGCCCTTCCATCCTTCCAGCGATCCAACTATTTACGCTACCATGCGCCTATAATTGTCAACACTGGTTTCTGGTTTATCACTTGTTGCCATGGGGATGCTCAACTGATGATTCGCATTTGATGACAAATTTACTGGTGTAAAGAACAAGTCCGCCATTGCTTTAGCTATGCCCTTCCTGTAGGCACAGTTCACATTAACACTTAAAGATCATGAAAGGATTCTGGGAGTGTGCAACTATGTCAGAGCGGGCCCCGGGGCCCCGGCTGCTCAGCACATAGTGGGAGCTTTGTGAACATGTGATGGGCAGGCGCAGTGACGCTTATGCCAAACAAATGCACAAAGGTCATTTTCCGCCATTAAAGGTTATCTGGTAATACTCCTAATAGCAGAGATGAACGCGTAGATCATTTTTATGGGAATCTCACGAATCCACGCCTGGGGCCACAGTGGCTAGTTTCTGTCTACGTGGCTGGTGTCACGAGCAGAGAAAACCTCATCGGATGTTATTGTATTATCCCTGTCCTTTACGCACCACTCCTCTCGCTGCCTCTCGTAAGACTCCATGTCTGGCTTGATCTGCTTGGTGAGTCTCTGGTACTGCCGCAGCTGAGCCTCAGCATAACCTGTAGAAGGCGAGAGAAGCACAGAGAACTCAATTAGAAATTAAAAAAAGGTATGGGCGAGGTGGGGCTTTGATTACTGGAACAAACGGCAAGGAGACACAAAGCCTGACAACCTGCGGCTGGTTCAGAGAGAACATAAGACAAGTCGAGTGAGAGATTATCAAATACTAGGATATATGTTAATATATTCGGTAAATGTATGTAATGCAATTTGTCTCCTTTCAGGAAACGTCACCATTTTTTGCTTGAGCAGTCTAAAATGCACTCCCAAACCTGTGATGTTTGTTGATTTGTTTGTGTCGATTCAGTAACCCACCTGAAGCAACACGTAAGCAGTATCGGTTCCTTTCAGCTATAAATGTATGCCCGTTTCCCTCTGTGCTGTCTGAAGTCTTACTATGCCAAAGAATGCCAGAGGGGCTAAAAGTATTCTTTTCATTATGAGGGTGCCTGTCAGTGTCAGGTATGTGTAACGTTAAACTTTTATTACTGTAAGACCAGGCAGGAATCTCCTTGTCTTTGATTTTAGAGCCACTTGGAATTAAACACTTATTTGCAACATTAAAAAGCTTAAAGGCCATGATACTCCCATGCATGGGAAATTAGACATGGGTTGAATCAGCTTTGATGATGAGCAACAAATAGTGCACATATTTGTCCTAATATCCATGCATTCATCCCAATCAGTTAGAGGACAACCACAACGCACTGAACAACAAACACAAGAGCAGTGGATCTCGTGTTAAGTTTTCTCTGGTTGTTACGAGAGCTGGAGGCCCACCTGAGAATCCTGGGTCAGGGTTCTTTTTCTTCTTCTTCCTCTCCCAGCGCTCAGCATCGTCCGCACCGATCTCCAGCAGCTTCACCCGGTGGTAGTCCTCGCCCTTTTCAGCACATTCCTGTCACACACACAAAGGAGAAAGGAAACTCTACGAATCAAGCCACAAAAAGGCATCGTAAATATTTTAGTGTTGGAGCCACATCAGGGATGCCTGTTTAGGCCAAATACATTGAAAGTTTTTATAGATTTTGCCACCCACTATCTGGAACCTTTGTGTAGAAAACAAAACACATTGTTTACTGGAAGATTTTGGCTTGAATTAGTAAACATATACATTGTAAATACTGGGGGCATATTAGAGGTAGAGCACTCCCTGCAATACACTACAAATGCAAACTCTAGCATACAATTTAATAAACTCACACCAAACTTTTATAAACTCAAGCCAAACATCTTGCATATGATGAGACTCTTATGAAAACATATATAGTTTATGGGTGAGTTGTATTCTGTGCTCTTCTTTCTAGGAGATTTAGATCTGCTGGTTCATTTCACTGACATCTCTGTGAGTTGTGGAGAGGTATTTACACTTTGGCCTTAACCAAGTTATTTTCATCAGCATCTAAGCCAGTGGATGGTTATTTAGTAACATCACTTTACTGGACCAAAGCAAATGTGGTTTGTTATGATACAATATTCTCATGTTAGAACTGCACTGTTTTACAGGGTTTATGAGGGAAAGTACCCATAGTCTGATTGATTTCTACATCTCTCCACTGCCACACTCCTGTCAAAGATGATAAATGTTTTATGGTCTTTTGTACACTATATAACTTAAAGGCTGAGAAATGGGGGGATATAGAGGATGCCTGTCGATATCAAAGTAAGTGTGGGTGGGCTGGAAAATAATTCTATATTATCATGTGTCTTTGTATTGTGAAGACAAATTATGACATCAACTGATCATAACTGCCCGGTTGTAGTTTGAAACGTCTGTGAGAAAGGAAAACTAGTCCTAATCCGATACCATACATTTCAATGTAATGACCCTCAGTTAGAGAATTTAAAAAATAGAGACAAAATGGTTTAACAGCCTCCTATAACAAAATATAAATGAGTTAATTTTAAGAATTATGTATTTCCCATCTTCCACCAAATTTGAAACCCTGGTTTGTACTGGTTCATCAACAATCTGGCAGTGGGGAGAGACTTGACAGATGTCTAGTATAAAAGATTAAATCACATCTCCACACGAGGACATCAAACAAGCTAATTGGATTCGACTTATTAGAGCACAGCACTTATACACAGTAAGCACAATCACACGAGTAGAAATACCTTTTTCTTTTTATCCTCTGCAAGCTCCCATTCTATCCGCGCTTTCTTCGCCTCCCAGTTGGCTGGTAGCTTCAGCCTCTTGTCCTCCTCTACAACCTCCTGGTGATTAAGTTTCCGTGCTTCATTCTATCAAAGGAAACGTATTCATAGGTGACTTTACAGTACAGACCAGGAATTACAGAGAACAAGTTTTAGTGGGTGCATGCGCAATGTTGACAACGCGCTTTGCCTATCTGACAGTATTATATACTCACAATATTCTACACCGTTGTACGGGTCATCAAGCCAACGCGCTGCATAGTCATTATATTATTGTATTCTGTACAAATTTAAATCAAAACAAACCCTTTTAAAATGTAGCTCCCGAAATTTCCGGAGTCTCGCTTCTCTCTTTTCCGACGCTAGACTGTCGCTCGTCTCCTCATCGGCACCCGAAACACATTCCTACAAGGGACAACTCTGTGTTAGTTACAAAAGCATAAAATAAACTGTACACGACTGAGTTGTGCGATTTCACTAGCTTGTGCCACCTGAAGAAGTAACGTTAGTCGCTACAGGTTAGCTTAGCATTACAGCACGAGATTGCAAAGAAAAACATGCAACACACGCAGAAATGATTTCCAACAACCTTATGCCTGTTAACATTGTAGTTATATGTATTTCCTTGGAACATACTAAATGTAATGGTCAATAGTTATTTAGTTTCTCTCAATATTAGAGACGTTAAACTACAAACCTCTGTGATGGCCGCCATTGTTTTTTAACAACTACACTAAAAGCCCGGAAGTTGAGAGAAGTATACCGGAAAGTACGCATTTGCAAAAACAATCCTTTCCGTCCACTCTCCTAGTCTTTGTTCAACCTGCATACCCTGCTTACAAAAAAAACATATACAGCCAATAGTTTAACCCACAAACCAATTTACCATCTCAGAGTTCTCAGTAATTCACTGAATTGTGTCATCTCTTTCCATGCAAAATCTTCTCACCATCATGACACCATGACAAACGTTAATGCCTGTCATCATGTTTTTCATGATAATGTCATTGCATAACTATTATATTATAAGTAAACCAGACCATTTGTCTCCCTTTTGAATATTTTAATCACAGAAAGATAGGCCAGGTCATAAGTGGAAACAGGCACCATGTACACCGACAGATATATCGAATAGGACTTGAGGTTTTAGAGTGAAAAGCATAAAAGGACATGCCTAAATTCATCAGCATGTCACAAATATATATTTTTAGATTGCCTTGTTCTCAGTTGCTATGTTTTCGCTGCAGTGATGCTCATACCAGATGATAATGTGTTCTGTTTTAGACAGATTAAAAAGAACATACATTGTGTCACATCATGACTGAACATAACAGGGCCTTTGTGTGTCTGTGATGAGAAAATCTGATTAAAAGAAGAAAAACAATTCACAGCCATTGGAGAATGTTTGACGAGCCAAATGGATTTGCTCCTGTCTGATTGTGCTACACTAATAGAGCTCCTTTGCAGGATGTAATTAAATATAGTTTACAGTCATAGATTAAAGCTTCCTCTAGATCACAGGCAATGTTAATGGAGTGTTGCATTTTCACTGGAATCCAGATGGGAACACATCACAAAAGAACAGGCAGTGACATGCTCTTCCAAGATTCATGGACAATTCATATAAATATGGAAGAAAAAAAACGTTAATACCCCTATAATAGTAAAAATATGAAAACAAATATGACACTGGTGAGTGCATATGGCAGGATCATTATAGCAATCCAATGCATCTAATGCCAACTAAAAATCCTACAGCATGAATAGCAGATCCATCTGTCAGTGCCTGTGTCTTTGTTTTTACTCGGAAGCGGTTAATCTCTTTGCATGTGTCAACAGCACATCCTTAATTGATTTAAAGTATTCTCATGTGTTAACTGATAACATCTTCGCAGTATCATTCCCTTTAAACAAATAAATAATAATAAAAAAAACGGAATACTCAGATTAGCAAGGTCTCTCTATGCATCAACATTTATTCAAGCCTACTCTTCCTTTTATTTAAATTCCCAAAGCCTAATTCAATCTTTCATCATCCTTCATTATATTTATCCACCTCAGATAATAGAATAGTATAGGAAAAAGGATTCAGGAGATTACAGATTACAATAATTTTGGAAATTGCAAAACACAGGCAAAGTTTAGCCAAGGCAAGACATTTTGTCCAGCAAAGTTTAATTAAAAAATATATTAAGAATCAAAATAACTTTCTTGGCTACACACATCACAATATGTGAGGCCCTGGAAACACTGCCATTGCTATTTAAGAGATATTGAGCGTTACAGCAGTAAGACACTGGTGATACTTGCATGGGCCACCCAGGAACGCTGAACTGCCACGTCTTAGTATTAACCTTTCCAGCCAGGCAAATCAAGCATGAAATGGGGAAACATTATAGCTGCAGAAATTACACTATTGGGGCATATTTATAAATACAGCACAGTGCCTCACAGTGCCACTAAAATGTCTCCCGTCCATCAGGCATAGGACACAATATTGTTTCAGTTTGCTACCTGCTGTGATTTGAGGCTCCTTTTTCCAAAACTGGTAGAAATGCATAAGGGTGTCTATGATATCTTGCTTTTAATAAAGCATTCCCACTAGATAGAGCTTTATGGGGCGGGCCCCCTTTCGCGCTTCAGCAGCTGCCTCACATCTGGAACTTAATATAAACATCATGGCCAATAAAATCATTCCATTTCCTTAATTACTATTCCTGTCATTTCCGCACTAAATGAAAAGTTATTAATTTGTGGCCAACACAAACAGGCCCTCTCCAGCACTGGGGCCTATGCTGCTGAAGGCCCACAACCCTGGCTACATGCTCCTGTCATAAGAGTGGAAACACAAGCTCACAGTCCGACCCAGCGCTTTGTATGCATTTTAATGTAAATGCACGTGTCTGTGTTGAAGTATGTTGTGTGTGTGTGTGTGTGCGTGCGTGCGTGCGTGCGCAACTTTGGCCCTGCGTTTGAGTGAGTGTTTATTAGAGAGGGATATACTTTATTGACCCACAAGACAAAATTGACATATGGCCCGTATGTGTGTGTGCACAGGCGTGTATGTGTTCATGTGTGAACGTGATGGACGCAACCCTTCATGTTTGCTCTCTCTCTATTTTTCCTCCACCACATACTCCCTCTTCCCGTCATGATCCCCTTCTCCTGATTTTTGGTGTGTTTAACATGTGCTCTGCCATGATGTTCATCTCCGACCCATCTGTATTCTCTTTCCATCCATTCATCCGTCCATCCCTCCACCCATTCATCCATCTATCCCTCCACCCATTCATCCTTCTGTCTGTCCTTCCATTCTCCTGTAAATTTTTCAATCTCACATGATTGTTTTTATTTTGTGTGTTGGATAGGGTTAAGAGTTTAATCAGGCATATGGATGCAAGGAAAGCATCTGTTTTTGCAGGCAAAAGACGGCCGAAACAATTTGTGATGCTTTATGTATATATACAGTATGTGTGTCCCGAGAGGACCTCATTATCAACGCGCACAAATGCTTCTTATTGATATGGGGGCTTCTATTGCCTTGAGATGTCCCAGGGGGCACTGCTAAAACATGAGCATGGAGTCATACAGACGGGATGTCTCGCTCCAAAACGCATCTTCGTGACAGCAGCACAAGTGCCAGTGTATCATGTCATAGTTGACCTTGTCTCACCAATTAACTATTTCACCCAAGGCAAAAGACGTGGCATTCTTGTGTAGACCAAGACACATAGGATTTGACATGGTATACTCTCATACGCTCATATTCACGGCCAAAGCCTTTTATATTCCAAGAGAGGATGCGAGAAGAGAGAATGAGTTCGCGGGCAACACATACACTTACTCCAAAGATGAATGTATGCACTCAAATACCACCGGTTTTGTAGTCAATGCTCTCGCTACACCACACACACAATTAAAGTCCCAATTAAGGCCCATTATGGTTTTTCCACTCCAGGCGACCGCAGGCTGGGCTGCAACAAGGCCTGTACATTGCGGGCACAAAGATGTCTCCTCCACTGTCATCCAGAGGAACTCAGGCGGACCCACAAACCTTATCATCATAATTACTGATCAAAATTTAAGTGGGAGAACAGTCCAAACTAGGATGAATGGCAATAAAAAGAAAAGTTTCAGCGGTTCCAGTAAGTGGAGCAACCCGGGACGACTCTAGATCTGGTACGTGTAATGTAGCCTATTTATTTTATTAACGTGGAGACTGAGAACTTGTTTGTGTCCAATTGTAGCGTTTTAAAGTCTGAAGGCTTCAGGATGTTCTCCATTGGTAACCTATTACAGGAAACATGGCCACAAGAGGGAGGCGTTTCCCTGAGATAAGCAGCGACGATATCCTCCGTAACTCCTAGTTGTGAATGCAATGCACTTTTCAATGCCTACCACCACTTCACTTTGTGTTTCATTTTCACACACAGCCTAAAAAAAGCAACACGTCTGAACTCTCACCCCAGACCAAGGCTTGGTGTACTTCATATCCGCTGTAAGCTAACTGTTCCCTCGCCACATAAGTTCACCGTGAGTGTGCTTCCCTTGAGCGATGCCCAAACGTGTCATGGGGTTCCGTTTCTTCGTTCCCATCCTCTTAACCAATGAGCTTAATGAGAGAGCAGCGTTTGTCAGTTGGCTGAACAATATGCTGTTGTCGAGCGTGTGTGTGTAAAGAGGTAGCCACCAGCCAACAGCCTCTGGACATACAGCTGTGCAGGCGAACGGTTGTCCTTATCGGTACTTGGGTCAACATGCGAAAGCCGTGGCGAGATAAAACGTGTTTTCATTGACTGAAACAAGTGTGAGTGAAGACACACACACAGACACAGACACAGACACACACACACACACACACACCACACACACACACACACACACACACACACACACACACACACACGAGCCCACACACACACACACCCACCCCACACACACACACACACACACACACACACACACACACACACACACACACACACACACACACTTACATACACTTAAAAATGTACATATCCATTATGTGTTTG
>OOFG01044974.1:3634-16704 GCA_900323295.1 Molva molva
GCGAGCCACTCTCCAGGCGGCCCTCTGCCTGGAGAACTTCTCGTCCCAGGTGGTGGAGCGCCACAACAAACCAGAGGTGGAGGTCCGGTGAGTCCATCAGCTGCTCGGTACTCATCTGAGGCCTTCTGTATTACAGTCAGCTTAACAAGCTTCTACCAACCTGAGAAGGGCTGAGATATAGAAGTGGGAATTCAAAAGCTGATATACAAGTGAGAAAAGTCCAGTGTGTGACTTTCCCTTTTCCTTCCGCCTCAGGAGTAGTAAAGAGCTGCTCCTCCAGCCGGTCATCATCAGCCGCAACGAAAAGGAGAAGGTTCTGATCGAGGGCTCCATCAACTCGGTCAGAGTCAGCATCTCTGTGAAGCAGGTGGGAAGAAATGGACTCTCACTCATGTTGGAGGAAAGGGGAATGAATCTTTCCTCCTGATGGTAACTCATCTCTCAAATGAAACTTTGTCTTGAAGGCGGATGAGATCGAGAAGATCCTGTGCCATAAGTTCATGCGCTTCATGATGATGAGAGCGGAGAACTTCTTCATTCTGAGGAGGAAACCAGTGGAGGTACGAGGAAATTGAACGTTGATGTAAAGCATTTCAACGCTGTGCCCAGAGCTTTCTGATTTTCTTTTTCTATCTTTGTTTTTTGCAGGGCTACGACATCAGCTTCCTCATCACCAACTTCCACACAGAACAGATGTACAAGCACAAGTTGGTGGACTTTGTCATTCATTTCATGGAAGAAATCGACAAGGAAATCAGTGAGATGAAACTCTCGGTCAACGCCAGAGCCCGTATCGTTGCTGAAGAGTTCCTTAAAAATGTGAGTCACGGTTTTTCCAAATATTTCCTGAATTCCTTTTCGTCATCCTGTTTCTGTTATAAATAATGATGATGTATTCCGCTCCGTTTTTAATGTAAAGTATGAGGAATGATAATGCATTGCTTTCTGTTAAGAGAAGTGTGAGTGAGTGTTTTTTTGTTTCATTCTTTCAGTTTTGAGGAGACCCAGACATTTCTGCTGATCATGGCTGTCATGGGGACAGACCTCGGGTCAGACAGACCTCGGGTCAGACGGACCTCGGGTCAGACGGACCTCGGGTCAGACGGACCTCGGGTCAGACAGACCTCGGGTCAGACTGACCTCGGGTCAGACAGATGGCTCCTAAAGTGCATTCCAGAAACAAAGTTAAAGATGTATATGGTCCATGGATTTTGCCCTTCATTTAAGATGTTCCTGTGCTGGAAAGATATTGACGTTTGTACATAAATATTGGCAGCCAGTTCATGTCTGCCTTCATTATAGGTTAGGTCCTTTTCCTAAGGGATCAATATTGGTGAGCACAGGGATTTATTTTTTTGGATAACTTAAAACCTTTTTTTTTATTTTATATGCAAAGGCATTTATTTGCTATGGCAAACCTTTAAATGAAAAGGGAAATTAATTGGTGCAAAGTTTTCTTGACTTGGCACACAGACAACCCTTTAGGAGACTGAAATAATTCAACAGTGATAAATAAATAGCATTATCATTTGGTTGTATTTTTGTTGTTTTTTCTCTTTGGTCAACTATTGCATTATCAATCAAATTATACTGTGAGACCTAAAGACACACGTCTGTAACATTAATAGTTCGTACATGAAACCTCTGAGGCTGCAGAAGCAATCAACTGAATCCCTCACCCCTCCCTTTCCAACAACTACGCTGGCCTGTATTGTGTAAGGTGTCCTGTACTGGCCTGTATTGTGTAAGGTGTCCTGTACTGGCCTGTATTGTGTAAGGTGTCCTGTACTGGCCTGTATTGTGTAAGGTGTCCTGTACTGGCCTGTATTGTGTAAGGTGTCCTGTACTGGCCTGTATTGTGTAAGGTGTCCTGTACTGGCCTGTATTGTGTAAGGTGTCCTGTACTGGCCTGTATTCTGTAAGGTGTCCTGTACTGGCCTGTATTGTGTGAGGTGGTCTGTACTGACCTGTATTGTTTAAGGTGGCCTGTACTGGCCTGTATTGTGTGAGGTGGTCTGTACTGACCTGTATTGTTTAAGGTGGCCTGTATTGTGTAAGGTGTCCTGTACTGGCCTGTATTGTGTGAGGTGGTCTGTACTGACCTGTATTGTTTAAGGTGGCCTGTATTGTGTAAGGTGTCCTGTACTGGCCTGTATTGTGTGAGGTGGTCTGTACTGACCTGTATTGTTTAAGGTGGTCTGTACTGGCCTGTGTTGTGTGAGCTGGCCTGTGTTGTGTGAGGTGGTCTGTACTGGCCTGTGTTGTGTGAGGTGTCCTGTGTCCTGTGTTGTGTGAGCTGGCCTGTGTTGTGTGAGGTGGTCTGTACTGGCCTGTGTTGTGTGAGGTGTCCTGTGTTGTGTGAGGTGGTCTGTACTGGCCTGTGTTGTGTGAGGTGTCCTGTGTTGTGTGAGGTGCCAGTATAGGACATCCAAAATGATGTGATCATCTACGACAGCATCGAGTAGCCAACGGTCAAGTGATGAGGTTCTGTGATATATTAATGAATTTGATTTAGTTATTTAAGATGTAAATGTAAAGGTCCTTTTACATTGAAGCTGATTGTGTGTTGCAGTTTTTTCCTACTTCAATTTAATAACAAATCTTGGAGATAAATGTAGACATCCGCCATGTCCTTTTTTTGCGAAAAAAGGACATGCTTTTTAATCGCACCAAGGATGATTTTTTTACGGCTTTTTAGCCTGCGAATCCCACTCATATTTGTTAGTCATAGTCACCATGGACACTGTGGTCGGCTAATGATGCCTCGACTCATCTCACATCCTCCTCTCACCTCTCCTCCTGGCATCTCCTCTCTCCTGTCATCTCCTCTCCTTATTCCTCTCCTGCACCTCTCCTTTGTCATCATCCTCTCATCTCTCCTCATCCTCTCATCTCTCATTCTCTCATCTTCTCTCCTCATTCTTATCTCTCCTCATCCTCTTATCTCCTCATTCTCTCATCTCTCTCCTCATTCTCTTATCATCCTCATCTCTCTTTCTCTTCTCTCTCATCATCCTCTCCTCATCCTTTCACCTCTCTCCTCATTCTCTCAACATTCTCTCATCTGTCCTCTCATCTTACCCTGACCTCTTAGTTTGGCTACCTTCTTCTCCTCTCTCATCTCCTCTGTGCTCGCATCACCACTTGCCCTATTCACTCTTTTATAAACTTCATAAACAAGGCTTCATATACAACCTAATGAGGTGAGGCCAACTAGCTGTTACAAGGGGTTAGCTGATCAGGGTTAGGGAAACTAGCTGTATTTTACTCTAGGAACCTGGAAAACACTTGAAATCAAAGTCTGCATATTAAAAAATAGAATGGCACACACATAATATTCTCAAAGATATACAATACAGCACACACACACACGTTACACCTGCATGTAGCGTTCTTCTCTGTACATTTAATATTCTCCAAAATATATACAATGCAGCACACACATGTTACGCCTGCATGTAGCTTCTTCTCTGTACAGTCGCAGCTTATTTTTTGCATCACACGTTTGACAACAAAAAACATTACTTCTTTGGCACATGGATCCATCATTGAATTAATATATCATTTCACATTTAATTTACAATTTCAGAACAAGCCATGGTGAAAATTCCAAAATAATGAATTTAGATGTTTTGGAATGTTTTCCCAAAATAATTCCTGTGTGACACAGGAGGATCATTAGGACTTTCAATGACCTTTTCCTCCCATGTGTTTCCATATGATTTAGTGTGGGGGTTGTGAAATGTGTTAGTGTGTTAATGCAGTTTAAGCGTGGTCGAGTGACTGCCTCCACCAGGTGTACTCACACTAAGTCAGGGGTCAGGGTTCATCTCACAGAAGAGGCTGAAGGATGTGTTCACTTGATACAAAGATGCACATGAAACTGAATGAATACTCGGATAGTCCACTTCAGACAGCAGATAATACAGATATACGATGGATAATCTTCAGTACAAAGTGCTTTGTTCAGAGGGGTCTTGGATGGCCCTCTGCAGACCCCCAGGCAGGACGCCTTCAGATGGACCCTTTGCATGACGGGGTTCCCCTTGGTTCCGAGAGATCCAGGGCGGTCCTCGTGGGGGGTTAGAAGTGATCCGGGACCGTTTGAAGAGCCTCCTCAGAGCTGCGCTGGACGTTTACGTTCTAGAAACAACGAGAGGGAATCACTCAGTAAGGCGCAACAATCCTGGACAGGCATTTGAAACAAAGCTGTATGGTATGTATTCATTTAGTGTGCAGTCAGTTCACCTGTGTGTGTTTACCTTCATGCAGTCTAATGCTCTGATGGTTCAAACTTAACATTTCATTTTCTTTTTGATTTAAAGAAAACATTTTGTAATACTATTTGGGCTGCATTTATTGCAATTACAATAACGGTCCAATTTCAAGGCCATTAAGAAATGCATTAATTTGTATTTCCCCACCAATGAAAACCGTATAAAAGCTTGCATATCACAGTTGCACAATTATTGTATTATGAAAAATACCATATTAATGACAACACCAATGAGTTGGGCCTGATTGGATACTAGAGATAACTATGAGAATGTAATTCAAAGTTGATCCATCCAGAAACAAAGGCATGAGAAGATTTATTTTTCACACGATATTTAGAATGAACAGATAGTGACAAACAAATACAGAAAAAGATAGAAATTTAAGTTTATCATTTGCATATCCATCACAACATTTTTCAGTCAGTCAAATAAACCTAAAATAGTACAAAACTACAAAAGGAAAACGTTTTTTCAGGTTACGTAGTGAAATGAACAGATATATACAAAAAAAGTTAACATGCAACAAAAATGATACGTTTTAATGACAAACATTATTACACACAAAGTTGAAATGATGGCTCCAGGAATAATGTTATTATACAAAACAAAAAGGTAAGACGTGGAATTTTGTGTTGGACCAATGAACACACACACACACACACACACACACACACGGCTCCTTCTGACGTCCCACTGCCTCTGAGTGGCCACGCCACAGACGGCTGAACACTCGCTCCATCCCGCGGTGCAGTCCAGGGACACACATGAGGTAAGATGGATGCCACGGGGGGAAGGGGACGGTCTGTCATGAACCTACCTCTGGTCTGGTCCTGTGTGTGTTCACCGCCTCCACGTGGAGGAACACAGACTCCACCTTACAGCCTGCAGACACAATACAGAACACTGAGACCAGGTCCACATGTTGGGACTTTCATTTCTTTATCATTAATTCGCTGACACAACTATAAAAAAATTAATTAATTAATCTTGCCTATCAAACGTGAAAGTTCAAGCTGATAACCGCCAGGATCACCATAGGCTACAGGCGTTAACTCAACACTGTGTGTGAAGGACAACACTCACCATAGGCTACAGGCGTTAACTCAACACTGTGTGTGAAGGACAACACTCACCATAGGCTACAGGCGTTAACTCAACACTGTGTGTGAAGGACAACACTCACCATAGGCTACAGGCGTTAACTCAACACCGTGTGTGAAGGACAACACTCACCATAAGCTACAGGCGTTAACTCAACACCGTGTGTGAAGGACAACACTCACCATAAGCTACAGGCGTTAACTTCAACACCGTGTGTAAAGGACACTTCAGGTACGGCAACTCCTCTGAAAAAACATCAAATATCGTTTTCACAATAAGTTTCACGTTCCAATTGTTGGCAATCAAGTCATGAGTTTCAAAGTTCGAGATGCAGGCTTCAGGTAACGTCAGGTCAGTACCTGCTCCCTTGTCCAGGAAGTAGGCCAGCAGGCAGCGCATCACAGCCTGGTGGCAAACCACCAGGACGTTCTCCTGCCTCTCCAGCTCCATGATGACCGGCTCCAGGCGCTGGACCAGGTCCTCATAGGACTGCTCACCATGAGAGACACCCAGAACCATTAAACCCACCCCAGAACCATTAAACCCACACCCAGAACGATTCAACACACACTATGTGTCATATTTTGAATGATCATATGCCATGAATGACGTCAAAATGTCACGTTGTAATGTAATTATTTACTTGACCACTAAAGGGCGCTGTTGCCTCTCTGTTGTGTGAATGCAAGGTATGGTCTCAAGAGGCCGGAACGTATGTAAATAGATATTTCCGAACGAAACCAATGAAGATTGACCGTTTCTATATTCTAAAATGTGTTCTTTGTAAACTGCTCTGGGAATCCAAAGGGATCAACTCTTAACATGCCTCCAATTTAAAGAGGACAGCCTTTGGGGTAACGGTACTCCTCTCATAGGGAGGCCTGGTCTACTCACCTCCCCTTTGGGGTAACGGTACTCCTCTCATAGGGAGGCCTGGTCTACTCACCTCCCCTTTGGGGTAACGGTAGCGGTATTTGTCCTGATCCCTCAATGCAAACTCCAGAGGAAAACTCAGTTGGATCTCTTCGTACATCATCTCCTCACACACGCCCTAGTTGGTGGAGAGGAAAACCACATGAGTACGTACGGAACAGAGTGGTGTTGACGATGCTGAAGAAGAAGCAGACTTACGGCGTCTATCTCGTTGAGAGCCTTCCATTGTTCATAAGGTACTCCCAGGACCTCTGCGGTCTGGATGGTTCTCTTCATCTGGCTGGTCCACACCTTCAGGTCCTTGATGTTCTGTTCCTCAATGAACTTCCTCAAGCACTTGCCAAACTAGGACATGGAAAGACAGGACATTTTCCATGTATTACGGCATACTAACTGCATTCGTTCATGTGGGAGGTAATGTCTCCTAAAAGCTATTTGATAATGCGTTTATCCTGTTGGATCAAACAAGTTCAGCCTGGATCTATAACTGAACACACACATCTCGGCCCCTGGCCGACAGGCCGGAGTCGCCTCCGATGCGTCCCTTGATGTTGAGGTCACTCTCGCCATGGCGACAGAGGTAGATGGAGCGCGGTGTGATGTGGATGTTCATCAGGTAGTAGACTATCCGGCTCTGAATGTGGTCCAGGACCCGGTTCACCAGGTAACGCAGACCCACATCCATGACCTTTATGTAGGACAGGTTCCTGGTGACAGAAGGTTGGCAAGGAGAACATTTCATGTCATGGACCTTGTTGAGAGAGCTGTTCCAAGTGACTGCGGAGTACGCGGACCTCACCGGTCCAGCACCTCATCCAGAGGCTGGTAAGAGGTCTCGTAACACTCGATCCTCTTCATGAAGTCCTCCACAGCTTCTTCTGTGTTGCAGTTGATGTAGTCTGGGCTTCCTAACTTCACCTGCTGTAAAGGCCGGTAGTGGAGATATCGTTAGTTTGGAGGACAGGCCTTGTTTCTATGTATGTTTAGTTACATTATTTAGGAGGTCAAATATATTATAGAGACGTCACTGTACAGTTTATTTTGTAATTATTCATTATTCAAACTAATTCATTAAACTTGAAATGAAGAAAATGATGGCAAAATCGTACCACTATGTTTGCTGCGATGACTTCTGGGTCCTCACACACAGACTCCACAAAGAACACCTGGCAGGAGGACACATTCTGAACGTCCGTACCGCTTGTTTCATAGTTTTATACGTTCACTAGTCACTCCGTTTGCATACCTTGAAGCCATTCTGCTCAGCAAACTGGACGATGGTGCTTCTTCGTTCCCTGGTCGTGTTTGTAGCGTCAAAGACCTGAGGAGATGGTGACAGATGTTGTGATACTGGAAAGGGAGTAGTAATATTAATAGAAGTAAGCATATAGTGTAGTAGAGTGCAGTATACTGTAGTATAGTGTAGTAGAATGTAGTAGAGTGTAGTAGTATAGTGTGTAACTCTACTCACTGCCACCTGACCACCCCCTACACTGAGGTACTGGCAGACATCATTCAGGGCTGATAACGCACACTGACTGGAAGTAAGAAGAATCACAACTATGCCGGTTATGCATCATTATTAATGTATGTCTTAACAATGGACAAAATAGGCAGGAACTATAATAAGGAACAAACAGAAAAGTTATCGTAGTAGTATATGTATATGAATAAATAAAAAGTATTGATTATTCCCAGAGCCATACGTCCATGACACAGTTATCAAGATAAAGCCCAAACAGACAATAACTTCGTTATATACACAAATTATTATTAAGATGAAGCCCATACATAATATAAGAGTTATATACACAAATTATTATTAAGATGAAGCCCATACATAATATAAGAGTTATATACACAAATGATTATTAAGATGAAGCCCATACATAATATAAGAGTTATATACACAAATGATTATTAAGATGAAGCCCATACATAATATAAGAGTTATATACACAAATGATTATTAAGATGAAGCCCATACATAATATAAGAGTTATATACATAAATGGTTATTAAGATGAAGCCCATACATACTATAACTGTTAACCGTTATATACACATGATTATTAAAGTGCAGATCTTACCGCCGGATCTTTAGACCTTCCTCGTTGTCTGTGCGGAAAAACTCAAAGGATTTGTAGATCTTCAGGAAGTCCCTCCTGTATTGGCCCACATTGAACTCTGGTGCAGAAATGATATTTCCAGATGTTTATTTTCAGAATAATAAAACGACTAAAATTGGAACTTTGTTTGTGGGTGTGGCTGCAGTGGGTGTGGCTGCAGTGGGTGTGGCTGCAGTGGGCCACCTGCTGGTACCTTTGGTGGGCACGCCGATCCAGTTGAGGTAGCGGGTTAACTTCTTTGAGATGTAGGTCTTCCCTCGCGCCGGTAGGCCAACGGTCACGATGAGGGTCGGGCAGTTGGTCATGCATACTGAGGTAGGAGGGACAAAACCATTCAAGATGAGACAGACCAATCAAAAACCATTCAAGATGAGACCATTCAAGATGAGACAGACCAATAGAAAACCATTCAAGATGAGACAGACCAATAGAAAACCATTCAAGATGAGACAGACAAATAGAAAACCATTCAAGATGAGACAGACAAATAGAAAACCATTCAAGATGAGACAGACCGATAAAAAACAGTAATACAACAATTAATAACCACCCTGGCGTTGCTACAGAGGTATCTGGTATCGTGAGGTATCTGAAGTTATTTATTTATTTAATATATATATATATATATATATATATATATATACAAGAAATGCTCTAGACCTCAGATACCTACCGCCAGGTTTTTCTATGATTCATTTTTTTAATATGTTCTATTTTGGTTATTAATTGTTGACGTATTACTGTTTCACTGTTTACAACTTTAGAAGTTTAAAACGGACAATTTGTATATAAAAAAATACCTGGCAAAGACCAGACCGTAGACCACAATGTTTGTAGTGGTAGGCCTATATTTTCATTGCGTTGGCCATTGCTCAAGACTATTTTATACACTATCCTATTAAATGATGCAACTTTGTGGACCCCCACAATAGAGCCACGAACGCAACACCAGACACGACACTAGTCAAGCGTTATTATCAAATAACACAATATCCATGCGTGATGCATGCATGCAACCTCCATTCATCTCCATGCATGTTTGTGCGCTTGGATAACATTAACTCCATTAGTCAGCAAACACGATCACATATATTGTATGTTCTCTGCATCTCCTACCGGCGAGTCTTACCCCTTCTTTGAAATATGGGTTTTTCAGGCAATCCGTTTTTACACGGAACCCAAATCTTCCTAAGCGGGTTTTGGGTGAGTTCGCGCGGACATATCTCCAGGATGACGTCTTCGTTATCCATCGTCCTGGCTGCTAAGCATCAATCCCCTTCATAAAATAACGCACTGTCGCGGACTTCTGTGTTTTTATATTCACAAGACAGTGGGTGGATGCTACATCAGCTGAGGAGCAGCGGATCGTATTACCGTAACGGCTGTAAGATACCTACAGCTGTTTGTCTAGTAGGAAAATACATTGCAGTCAATTGGAGTTACATGAACTAAATATTTATGTTACTAATTATGTAATTAAATAATACATAATAGCTGGCTTAAATAAGTGTTAAATTAAGCGTATATCTTTGCAAAACGACTGAGTTTACGATATTTAGACCATTGTAGGTTTACCGTAAATGCAATTGGATATGGATGTAGAAGAAAAACAAGGCCTTTGCAGTTCATGCTGCTCACATGGCCAGGGAATGCTACCGACCGCTGAACCAATCAAAACGAGGCAGCATGAATATTGGCCAATGGAAGGAGAGGCTGGGGTGATGGCCATGCCAACAGCTATACTCTGATAACACCGTAAACAACACGAGCGCATGTTATGTGCACATTAACCTCTGAACGTGTTATTTCCTCTTGATGTGTAAAATGTCCAGAATTAATGAAGATAACCACTCTATTTATTTGGCTATAATAGCAAAATCGTTTGTTTGCTGTCCATTCGTTTCTTTCGCGATGGTGCAACACGATTAAAGCGTCTGCTTAACGAGCTAATGTGAGTATGGAATGACGATTATACGGTGTATTGATTAACGAATCGTTTAATTAGTCGAGTTACTCGTTTACTTAATAAATCAAATAATTAAATAATTTTGGTGTGAGTGTTTGTTTTGCATTCATCATATTCGAAACTGCATGGATATTAAGGTAGGCCTAGTAAGAAATACTAATATTATGGTAATAGTTGTTATTATGCAGTGATGCTCACAAGCCTTTACAAACAAAATAGAATATTTCATAGTGAATACACACGCATGAAACACACAAAAAAAAATACACAAAATACAAAGTGGTTTAGGGTTTACCTCGAATTGGGTAACGCTAGAATGCAGTACCAATGATAAAACAGCCGGTGTCGCTGTCTCCCCCTTTGACGGCAACATTAATATTACGTTGCGATCATAGAAAAATATGAACGTTGCGTCCGTGGCGTCACCTATTGGTTTACACACAACCATTGTTAAGATATTAAGTTATTATGGGTTCACGTCGCAACCAGTAGCGGGAACTATCCATATTTGGCACATTGAGGGCGAGAATTGAATTACCGCATCGCAGTAGTCTATGGCCAGAACTCATTCATAGTCAATCTAATAACGTTTTGATGAAATAAGAATGTATTTGGAGAACGCTACCTCCAAATAAAATGACGAGAATGACGAGAATGAAATAGCAATTTTCTCATTGACTTAGAATGGTTGCGGGTGTTTAATAAAAGGACCAACTAACAGTCTGCTCTGATCTGCAATATCACCATCCCACAGGAATATAAAACCAAAAGATAAGAAAGCTCCCATGCTCGAGATGTAAACAAGATCGTTCAACAAAAGCGTGCATATACGTGACCGCAGGTCCGATGACGCTCTGGCTGCAGCCATACCAGGGAATCTGAATGCCATGAACTCTCACCTAGATAAGGCGGGAGCGAGCATTAGACGCACTGTATTATCGAGTGCGGGTGGAAGGCACGAATGGAGAAATAACGCAACCAAACGAAGCTGCGAGCAGATGAGAAGGAGGTTAAGATCAACGGGAAATCAAAATACAAACAATGAGATTAAGGGGGATAGAGAGAGAGACGGCTGATTTACAAGCCCTGAGCTTGCTTCGGGACGGTTTTCTTGCAGCCAAGGCCCCAGAAGCAGTTATGACTGCTGTGGTCTCTACAGTAAGTCAACAAGGAAGTCGGTCATGCATGTAATCCCTCCCAGTCTTGAAACATTTGACCCTTATCAGGTCAATGTTACATTAAAGCCGACCCATAGTACAGGTAGCTCACAGCAGATTCATTTGGATCAAGCCCAATGAAAATAAAGCTGTACTTCAGATTTATTCCATAATATCAAATAATATGTGATAGTCTACTAGCTTGTTTTAATGCTCTTTCTTAGAAATGCATCTGACCTATATCGCATTAAACTTACAAATTCAGCGGTTGCAGCTTAAAGAGCAGAGATCTTTCCCACAATGACAACCATATTCCACACCACTGTAACCATCTCCGAGTCCCACATGTCCAGGAAACATCTAGACAAACTGTATGTACCACACTAGATGTACAGCCCTACCAAACCAGTCCGACTATCAACACCCCAGTCCTGTGATCATTGGACTATAGGACATTGATTTCCCTGATTGAAAGATGCTGAAGTGAAATCTCCCATCTCCAAAGAGGGTGAAATCAAGGTACTCTGTTTCCACAGCCAAACAGTAAACCGTCACTCAACAACCCGTCAGGAAACTGAAGGCTAGAATGATATTCAAAACAACAATATATTTGAGAGAGCGATCTGTCATATTTGTCTAGGGCTCGGCTCGGTTCTTTATTCTTTTTGGCAAAGTAGGCATACCGTCTCCTTCCCCACAGCCATGTCTATGCCAAGCAGCATATCAACCTGTAGACCTACATTGAGTTATACTGTACAACAGAAAGGGTGTAGCTTACCTGTAAGAATGTTAAGCTACAACTCGCCACAGAATAACATGCTATTACTGAATCACTTTAGTGGAATGATGATCCACATCTTGGAGTTATTAAATAAACCTCCTGGTTCCTAGATCTACAAATCACTAGATGATCAAGGCTGGTTAAGCTCCAAATGATATTGAATTAGTTAATAATTTCACTCAATGCAACCCTGCAATAGTGAGATGCTTAGCTGTGTCCGGGCGGCATATGTCACTCTGCGTAGTAGCCTAGCTAAACAGAAGCAGCGGCGATGCTGCAAGTAACAAAATGAATCCAACATGTTTGTTAAACGCTACATTAGAGTGAGTTGTGACGCTGTGGACGCTCCGCCATGCCTGCGGCTCGTCGTCCCTCGGCTGCTAAGAGCCCATCGGAGTTGGGCCATGGTAGTTGCAACTCGCAAGACAAGCACCATGCAATCGGCGAGTGTCAACGAATAGATCGAAAACTCGTTGGAAGTGTAAGCCCTACCTGTCCGGTGTCCCGTATTTCTGGGGTGGCAGGATCCCCTCATTGTCAACGTTAAAAGCCGTTGTTTTCCTCGGCGTGGTGCAGAACTCGTTTGACCGTGTCAATATACAACGCTTGCTCCGCATTAACATATGACTTAATTCTGGAGAGCCTTGTCAGTCCTGTTCATTGAAGAACTTATCGCCCGCGACACGCCCCTTCTGCGTCCGCTTCAAATCATGCTCCAAACGCGTA